>JAULJZ010197636.1:0-20080 GCA_032270985.1 Heliamphora pulchella
AAAACTGTAAAGCAGGCTATGCAATTATAAGCATACGGGCTCAACCACAAGAGCCAAAAAGGTTTTCCTTCCAAAATTACAAGTTTTTCCATCAGACTGCCACGAGTCTCAAAAAGGTTTTATCTCTTAAAGCTCGATATTTTCCATCCTTCAAACTATGCATATCATCCTAACATATATAATGCTACAGTTAAGGAAAAGCTGTAAAGAAACAGTAAGCTCCACTCAGACCACACAACCGAGGAGAAAAGATCAAATGTAATCCTATGTACTGACTCTGCCTCACCGACAAATGTAACAACAATAGACTCTCGTTCATTACCCTAGACCCATAGGCTTAGTAATGACAAGTTCTATACGGAGTCACGACAACGACGCCATTAACGGTGGCACCCGAACTGCTCAATTTACGGGAGATAACCGAAAGTACAGAGCACCTACTGCTTAATTTACAGAACCTGAGCCTGAGGGTACAAAGCATCAACACACACACTGAATTTACGGGGACTAACCCGAAGGTATAGAGCACCTACGCTGTGCACGTTGTTGGACTTACACCGAGGAACAATGAAAGCCCAACTCAACCAAACCCACTGTCACAGTACATTTATGGAAAACATTTAAAAACCCACCGTAGCTCAACTACGAAAACCCACAAAATAGTTTATATAACACATGTATAAAAGAGATCCCATCCATCAAAATGGAGATCTAAACCATTTCCAACAAAACATTTAAAAGGTGAGACTCAACCTCGCGGGTTAGCTTCAAACATCCAGAAAAGACGTTTTTCACCATTTTCATAAAACAGAACGTTTTCAAACCTCCTTTTGAAAACTATGGATACCACGTACCCGAAACATGTATACAACCTAGAAAAGGCCTAAAAACCCACTTTTACCCAAAACCAAGGTTTGCACATAAAAATTACATTTGATGTATTTTTTATCCGGTGAAAACACATATAATTACATGTATCACCCTTATACAGCAGTATAGTCTAGAATCCTATCTCGGAGAGTCAAGAACTCGACGTCTCAAAATTGAACGGCGTCAGAACGAGGATCCGACCAGATGGATGCGAAGCCCTCGGCCCCGATAGCAAGGATTCGCAAAGAAACTAACACAAAACCAAGCCATATGCCCTCAAAGCTAGAGAGAAGGTAGAGAAAAGGGGTTTCTTAGCTGTGAAGAAAGAGAATATGAAAATATCTGAGCCCCTGGGATATTTATAAACTCGCCAAAATGCTACTGTCCAGTCGACCGAACCCTTGATTTTAGTCGACCGAACCTAAAATTTTTGGTTTAGTTGACTGGGCTAAGCCCTCCAGTCGGCCGAACTGTTGGACATAGTGTTTTTCGACGCTTTTTAGGAAAAAATAGGTTTTTATGGTCCAAACAAGCCTCTATCAAACCCTGAAAAGCGTATAACACATTTATACATGCTGTTCTACAACTTTAAAGAATAACACATGTATCGATGCATTGATATACTGAAAAAACACACACCAGATATATAAACAACCTAAAAGAAAAGGTTTAGGGTCTCACAAATAGTGTTTATCCTCTTAATCCTGAAATAACTATTAATTTACATATATTTAATATTCGTTGTTTTGATTCGTTAGAGGTTGCGATCTTATATAGGTCTATATTCTCGGTGAGTTGGATAGTGGTATTATTTATACGACCGGGTGTATGTTAGGGAATTGTTTGATTACTGTGTATATGTTTGGGATTTTTTTTGGTTGCCTACAAATCATAACCTTCTTGTTTTAAAATTAAAAATAAAAAAAAAAAGAAAAAGATTTTAAAAGAAATTTAATTTTTCTAACATAAACTTAAAAAAATAATAAAATAGAAAATTTAAGAAATTCAAATAACAAGGATTTTTAAACTTAAATATAAAGAATTTTTATTTTTATAAAATTTAAATAGTTTTACACCAAGCTTTAAATTATTTTAATTAAAATATGTATTTTAACATATGTTAAAAGATTTTGTTTGAAGTTAAGTCAAAAAATAGAATAAAATAAAGTTTTCCTTACTTCGTTCAAGTTAAGGTAAATTGCATGTTATAGGCTTAAATAAGATTTAAAACAAATATAATGAAAATAAATAAATCTTTTATGAAAGTTTTAAGATTAAGTAGTTTAAAAATATAAAGAATTTAGCTAATTGTTACTTTGAGAATCATACTAAAATTAGTATTTTATTGTGTTCAGATTTGAAAACTCACTGACTAATACACGCGAAAGTCAGGGAAGTCTTTTGATATCTGAGTTAATTGAGTTTTTGATTATCGCTTTATAACTATGTTAATGTGCATAACAATTATTGTTGAAAATGAACATGAAAATGTGATATTGTAAATATAAGAGTGATAGTATAAATGGCGTCCCAACCGCTGGGGGACGGTAAAGTATACTCGCAAGGTAATGTAATAAGGGCGGCGGGTCACGGCCAGGTTGAGTAGGAAATGATCATTTTGCATTGTGGGGTAGCTCCCCAAATTGTTGGTAAAATCGTTTATCTGGACATCATTCTAAAAATGGAAAGCGAGTAATAACTCAGATATCTATGCACTCACACTAGCTTTGCTAATGTTTTGTTGAAATCGTGATTTAGGTGATGCTTAAAATAAATATATACTTCTTCTTTTAATGCCTTATATTTTCTTTTATGATGTACTCGTGAACATAAATATTTTTAGCATATACACTAGTAAGCTCTGCGAAATTTTGAAAAGGTCACTCGCTTAGCTTTTGTGAAAATAATAAAATATGTTGTTTATTTTTATGTATGTGTAAAAAAAATTTATAAGAGGCCTCGGATAGGTTTGATTTACTGGCCAGTCACAGACGCTATTCTTAGAAATGGGTCGTGACAAAAGCTTTGTTTGAATTTAGACCCGAACTCTCACTTTGCTCATGTCGATAGTACTTGTGGCACTAGAATTGGGTTTTTGCTTAGCGATCGGGTAATCGTGAGATGAGCATTCCACTCACAACTCAATGATTTATCTAGATCACAACGTTGCATATATAATTATATGATCTGTGAGACCTGGGTTCATTTCTTTTTCGTGATATATACGTATTCGACGTGTTCGTTTGTGGTTCTTTGGTGGAGAACAGCATGTACGTATGCGTTTATGCTTTCTCAGGTTTCATTATGGCTTGTTTGGTTGGTTTGGGGGTTGAAAAACCTATTTTGGTGTTGAGGGTTGTTTGACCCAGTCAACTAGGTCGATAGTAGGGTCGTTTAGTCGACTAGATTGGGCACTTTAGTCAATTGGGTTGTGTTTTTTTCGTGGCCTATAAGTATTAGAAGCCTGGAGATAATTTAAAAATCCTTACTTCTTGCTTAAGTTTCACATTTCTCCACCGTTTCTCTAGACTTTTGAGGGCCTAGGGCTTAGTTTTTGACGATCTGTTAGTGGATCCTTGCTATCCACGACATAGGCTTCGCATTCATCCGGACAAATTCTCGTTCTGACAAGATTCCATTTTCGAGACTTCAAGTTTTGACTCACCGAGGTAGGATCCTAGACTATGTTGTTATTAAAGGGTGCTACGTGTAGTTTTACGCTTTTTCACCAATTGAAAAATGCTTTAAATGTCATATTTTATGTTTAAACCTTATTTGTTCAGATAAAAAGCATGTTTTACACTTTTCTTGGTTTATTATATCATATGGACTTGTGGATGTTCATAGTTTTCAAAAAGGTAGTTTTGAAAATAGTGAATTTATGAAAATCTTGAAAAAATCATTTTGGAGCTTTGGAGCTAACCCTTAGGGTTGAGTCTCAACTTTTAAACGTTTTGATGAAAAATATTTTAAAAATGTTGTTTGATCTCCACGGTTTATGGATGATATGGCAGTTAGCATTGGATCTTTTTATATATGTTGACGTATAACTATTTATACGGGTTCTCGTAGTTGAGTTACGTAATAGTTTTTAAATGATTCATTAGATGTGTCGTGGCAGTGTTTAGATTGTGTGCTTCTTTCCTCTGTTTTAATCTGTAAAGGGCATGGTGGGTGCTTCTTCTCCCGATTTTAGCCCGTAAAGAGCCAGTTGCCCCCTTGTGTGGCAGCATTGTTGCGGCTTTATATAGAATTTGTCATTACCTAGTAGGCCTTAAATGGTTCAAGGATAGGTAATGGGCAGGAGTCTATAGTTGTTGCCATTGTCCCTGATGTGACAGAGTCGGTGCGTAGAAATCATTATTTATACATCGGTTGTGTGATCCAAGTGGAAGATAACATTTTGTTACTATTTTTGATTAACTATTAAACGTTATTTGCATGGTTGAAATGTTTAGTTTTGAGGATGGAAAATCGTTATGGAGGCTTATAGGAGTCTGATGAAAAAACTTGGGATTTTATGATATGTGATTGCATATCCTACTGTACGGCATTATAGTCTGTTTGTATTGGGCTTCAGCTCACGTTGTGGGATTTTGTGTAAACCTTTTTCAGGTAGAGGTGATCACGAGGAGATGATCTGGAGATGCCCGTGGTGATCACGAGGAGTATTTAGAGTGGAGTATTCATAAGGATGCCTCAGTATAGTTTGGGATACAGTCGACAGTTTAAGGTCACAATGGACAGACCAAAGCACCAAATGGCAAAGCATATGTCCTTACTGATTTTAGTACTTCCAAAGCACCAGTTGTACCTTATGTTGCATTTATATAATGGGCCAGTGTTCTTATCGACACGAGAGCATCGCATTCCATTTTTTCTTCTGCTTTTACATCTGCATTGGGGTTGGAGACGGACTCGTTGGGTAGTGCATTGAGCGCACAGACCCCTGTTAGTGGGAATGTGGTGTTGAGTCGAGTTTGTAGATCCTGCGAGCTGGGGGTCACCGATCGTTGTTTAGAGTTTGATTTCATCATTCTAGACATAACCACGCTTGATGTCATCCTAGGGATGGACTGGCTGACCACCTACCGTACCTTTATAGATTACAATCGACGGAGGGTATCAATCTGTATGCCTGAGGGTGATTGCTTTTGTTTAGTGGGTAACTGGGATGAGGGTTTGGTGTCTATGCCCAGTATTGCTCAGACTCGAGGGAATTTGGGTTTCCTCTTTTCTACTCTCATATTGGATGAGACGGTTGGGGTTCGAGGGGAGTTAATATGTGGTTTGTGACTACCCAAATGTCTTTCCAGACGATCTATTCGAGTTGCCACCGAGTTGTGAGACAAAGTTTTCTATTGATCTAGTTCCAGAAGTTGCTTCCAATTCTATGCCATCTTACCGCTTTGCACTAGCTGAGTTACGGGAACTCAAGGTACATCTCCAAGAGTTACTCGATAAGAGGTTTGTATGCCTGAGTACTTCACCTTGAGGAGCTCCAGCTCTTTTTGCTAAGAAGAAGGATGGGTTCTTGAGGTTGTATATAGACTACTGGAAGTTGAATCAGGTAACAGTGAAGAATAAGTATCTTATGCTGAGGAATGATGACTTGTTTGATTAGTTGAAGGGGTCGAGTTACTTCTCAAAGATTGATTTGAGGTCAGGGTACCATCAGCTCAGGATTAAGAACGAGGACATAGCGAAGACAGCCTTTCGGACTCGTTATGGTCAGTATAAGTTTTTGGTTATGCCGTTCAGTTTGACGAATGCTCTTGCGACATTTATGGGTTTGATGAACGGTATTTTCCATCCGTATCTGGACACCTTTGTGGTTGTGTTCGTGGATGATATTTTTATTTATTCACCCACAAGAGAGATGCATGAGGAACACTTGGGTATTGTCCTACAGCTTTTGAGAAAGCACCACTTGTATGCGAAGTTCGAGAAGTGTGAGTTTTAGATGTCCGATGTGAGATTTCGTGGACACGTGGTATCGAAAGATGGAGTGTCAATGGATTCTTTAAAGACTAATGCAGTGATTTATTGGGAATTGCCGAAGAATGTCTTTGATACAGGATTGTATTATTAATGGAGAAGACACTATGGGATGGGTTATGAGTCCAAATAAGAGTTTTTGATTGGCATGGAGATTGTTTATACCAAACCTGTGCCGTGTCGATATACTATATGATTTTCACCATTCCCTTCTTGTAGTGCATCCGGGAGATATAAAGATGTTTCATGATCTACGCCATCAATTATGGTGAAAGAGAATAAGAAGAATGTACTTCAGTTTATTTCTCAGCGTCTTACCTATCAACAGAAAAAGTCAGACCATCAGAGGCTAGCAGGATTGTTATAGCCATTGCCAATATTAGAATGGAAGTGGGAGAACATCACGATGGACTTTGTGTCGGGACTTCCTACATCACCGAAGGGACACGACGCTGTTTGGGTTGTGGTTGATAGATTTACGAAGTCTGCACATTTTCTTCCCATTCACATGAAAGATTCTACGGACAGACTGGGAAGATTGTATGTCAGGGTGATAGTACGGTTACATGGAATACCTGTGTCTATTGTTTCTGACTGAGACTCGCGCTTCACACCGCGCTTTTGGAAGAGTCTTCAGGTTGCTTTGGGGACGAGCTTGATGTTCAGCACTGCTTTTCACCCTTAGAAAGACAATCAGTCCGAGCAAACCATACAAATTTTGAAGGATATACTGAGGGCCTGTGTACTTAATTTTTTGAGTTCTTGGGAAGATCATCTATCATTGGCAGAGTTTGTATACAACAACAGTTATTAGTCTAGTATTGGGATGGCACCGTTTGAGGCTTTGTATGGTAGGTCATGTCGATTATCTGCATGTTGGACAGATATGGGAGAGACCATAGTTTTGGGACCCAACTTGGTGCGGTAGATGACATAGAAGATCGCCGTGATTCGTCAACGTCTTGTGACAGTTCAGGGTTGCCAGAAGAGATATGCAGATCAGAGGAGGAGACCTTTGGAGTTTGTAGTGGGGGATCATGTGTTTCTAAAAGTCTTGTTACACAGAGGTTTGATGAGGTTTGGCCCTAGTGAAAAGTTGTCACCGCATTTCATTGGACCATTTGAGATCCTTGAAAGGATATGGGAGGTAGCACGCCATCTAGCTTTGCTACCTCAGTTGGCATATGTGCACAACGTGTTTCACGTTTCCATGCTTCAGAAGTATGAGCCTGATCAGTCACATGTGCTCGATTGGGCTGAGTTGCAGGTGGCTGAGGACGTTACCTACGAGGAGCGACCTTTGAAGAATCTAGACACGAAGGAGTAAGTGTTGAGAGGGAGGACCATTGCTTATGGCAAGGTTCCATGGCTTCATCACGGGGTTAAGGAAGCGACGTGGGAGCTTAAGTCTGGGGTTCATGCTAGATATCCAGAGTTGTTTGCTTCATAGTCTTGTAGCAAATTTCAGGGGAAAAATTCCTTAAGGGAGGAGAGTTGTGAGCCCAGGTTAATTTCTTTTTCATGATATATATATTCGACGTGTTCATTTATGCTTCTTTGTCGTAGAACATCATGCATATATGTGTTTATGCTTTCTCAGGTTTCATTACGGCCTATTTGGTTGGTTTTGGGGTTAAAAAAACTATTTTAGCACTGAGGGTTGCTTTCCCAGCAGTCCAGTCGACTGGACTGGATGACCCAGTTGACTGGGTCGACAGTAGGGTCGTTCAGTCGACTGAATTGAGCACTTCAGTCAACTGGGCTGTGTTTTCGTCGTGGCCTATAAGTATCAGAAGCCTGGGGATATTTTAAAAATCTTTGCCTTTTGCTTAAGTTTCCCATTTCTCTACCTTCTCTCTAGACTTTTGAGGGCCCGAGGCTTAGTTTTTGATGATATGCTAGTGGATCCTTGCTTTTCACACCGTAGGCTTTGCATCCATTCGGACGAATTCTCGTTTCGACGAGGTTCAGTTTTTGAGGTTTTGACTCACCGAGATAGGATCCTAGACTATGTTGTCATTAAAGGGTGTTACGTGTAGTTTTACACTTTTTCACCGGTTGAAAATGCTTTAAATGTCATATTTAATGTTTCAACCTTGTTTGTTATGATAAAAAACATGTTTTGTCCTTTTCTTGGTTTATTACATGATATGGACTTGTGGATGTTCATGGTTTTCAAAAAGGTTATTTTAAAAACGGTGAATTTATGAAAATCTTGAAAAACTCATTTTGGAGGTTTAGAGGTAACCCTCGGGGTTGAGTTTTAACTTTTAAACATTTTGATGGAAAACATTTTGAAATTGTTGTTTGATCTCCATGGTTGATGAATGATATGGCGGTTGGCTATTAGATCTTTTTACACATGTTGACGTATAACTGTTTTGACGATTTCTCGTAGTTGAGCTACGTAATGGTTTTTAAATGATTCATTAGATGTGCCATGACATTGTTTGGATTGGGTGCTTCTTTTCTCGATTTTAATCCATAAAGGGCATGGTGGGTGCTTTTTTCCTTGCTTTTAGCCCATAAAGAGCCGATTGCCCGTGTGTGTGGCTGCATTGTTGCGACTCCGTATAGAACTTGTCAATACCTAGCAGGCCTTAAATGGTTCAAGGATAGGTAATGGGTAGGAGACTATAGTTGTTGCCTATATCCCTAGTGTGACAGCGTCGATGCATAGGAATCATTATTTATACCCCAGCAGTGTGATCCGAGTGGAAGATAACATTTTTTGTTACTATTTTTCATTAATTGTTAAACGTTATTTTCATTGTTGAAATGCTTGGTTTTGATGATGGAAAACCGTTTTGAAGGCTTATGGGAGTCTGATGTAAAAACTTAAGATTTTATGAAGTAAAACCGTTTTGAGACTCCTGTGGTTGAGTCAATTTTATGCTATGTGGTTGCTTATTCTGCTGTATGGCTTTATAATATGTTTTTATTGGGCTTTGGCTCACGTTGTGAAATTTTGTGCAAACCTATTTCATGTATAAGCGATCACGAGAAGATGATCAAGAGGTATCCGTGGTGGCGAAAGTCTTTAATTTAGTTTTTTTTTTTGTTATGGAAACATGTATTCTTACATGTGATGGTTGTTCTGGAGGCTTGTTTTGTACGCCTTGAAGCGATATATCTTATGCATGTATGAAACTAAAAGTATACTGTTTATGAGAGATGAGCCTTGGGTACTCATTTTAGTTCCAAATGCAATATTTTTGTTAAAGGTTTTCAAATTAAAATCATATTTTCATATATGGTAGTTTGGTGGATTCTTTTACGTGACCTTGAAGTTAGGGGAATGACATGATCCCAGATAATTCTCTTTCCACATCTCCTACTCTTGGTGGAAAGGTCGGATTAAATTTCATATTAATGTTCATTGATCGCATGTTTCATGAAATTATTTGGTCATTTATCAAAATTTTGATTAAAGCAGTTTCATAAATTTTGTGACTTAGCATAACAATTTGCATGCTTGTACCCTACACACTAGTTTCCAAAAAAAAAAAAAATCATCAAAATAGTGTCTAAATAAATCGCAATTGCAACAAGCAATGTTGCGGACGTAATGATTATGCACTAACATTCTCAAATCCGCGACTTTGTTACTCTCAACGGTGACATTTTGACTTAGGGCTGTCCAAAATAGCTGATTAATCCATAAAACCGATTAGAACTAGTATAAATCGGTTGTTCGGTTCAGTTTTTTAACCGAACGGTTTAGTTCTGATTCCCTTAAACAAAAAATCGTACACCATGGTTTAGTTCTCGATTCTCACTCTACAGTTTCGGTTTAGAACTGAATCGAACTGGAGAAATTATGTAAATAAATAATATATATTATATATATTGTATTAATATTTCCCTAATTCTAATTCCCAGGCCTAGCTATGAGCTAACCCTAATTCCATTCCCTCAATCCTCTCTTTATTGATCTTTTTTTAGCACCGCATTAGAGTAAGACCTTTCTTTAGCGTCGTAGTAAAGTAAGATAGCCATTGCAGAGAAACTCCTTAAGGGCACGATGGTGTATGACGAACGACGATGGACGACGGAGAAACTCCTCAAGGGCACGACGGTGTACAACAACGATGAAAAAGGCAATAAATCTCCTTCCTCCGTTCACCTCACTCAACAGTAGAACCACCTGAAGGGATAAAACCTATCGGATGTAATTAGATCTATAAGAGAAAGATGAGCAGAGGGGAAGGTAGAATCCTTCGAAGCTAGGTTTGCTACAAAAGGGTTCACTCAAAAAGAAGGTACCAATTATGTGGAAACCTTTTCACTAGTAGTCATGCTTAAGTCTATCCAGATTCTCTTATCTATTGTAACTCATTTCGATTAAGAAATTTAGAAAATGGATGTCGAGACAGCTTTTCTTAAAGAAAGTCTTGACGAGTGTATCTATATGGTACAACCAGATAGTTTTATAGCAAAGGGCCAAGAGCACATGTTGTGTAGGCTTAGGAGATCTATTTATGGACTTAAGCAGGCATCGAGTTCTTGGAATACACGATTTGATCAAGCCATAAAATCTTGTGATTTTGATCAAAGCCCAAATGAGTCTTGTGTGTACAAGAACCGTGACAGAAGCGTCGTGGCCTTTTTAGTACTTTATGTAGATGATATCTTACTCATCAAAAATGAAGTAGGGGTGTTATCTTCGGTAAAAGTATGGTTATCTTGGCAATTTGATGCCAGTCACATCCTTGGGATCAAACATTTGTGAGATTGAAAACAAAAGATGTTGGGCTTTTCACACGTAAAGTATATCGATGGCATCCTTAGTCGTTTTAGCATGCAAGATTCTAAGAAAGGGTTTCTCCCTTTTAGACATGGAATCACTCTATCCAAAGATCAGTGTCCTTAGACACCTAATGAGATAAAGAAGATGAAGGCGGTTCCTTATGCTTCGGTAGTAGAAAACCTAATGTATGCTATGCTTTATACTAGACCCGGCATCTGCTTTCTCATTGTCATGGTTATCAAATACCAGTCTAACCTAGGGCATGAGTATTGGACTGTGGTAAAGAATAGAATCAAGTACATGAAAACGACTAAGGATTATATGTTAGTTTACTAGGCAGATAGTCTAGTACCTTTGGGGTACACAGACTCAGACTTCCAATCATACAAAGATTCTCGTAAATCTATCTTAGAAAATGTGTTTACCTTGAGAGGTGGAGCTATAAGTTAGAGGAGTATCAAGCAGTCCTATAATGTTGATTCCACCATGAAAGCCGAGTACGTGGCAGCTTCTGAAGCAGCCACGGAGGTCGTTTGGCTCAGAAACTTCCTGTTAGATCTAAATGTGGTGCCTTCAGTTCAGTCGTCTATTACACTTTATTATGATAATATCGGAGTAGTTGCAAACTCGAAGAAGCCAAGAGTTCACAAAAAAGAAAAACACATTGAGCATAAATATCACCTGATACGAGAAATTGTATAGAGATGTGATGTTGCTGTGACCAAGATTACATAAAAAGACAACCTTGTAGATCCTTTTACAAAGAGCCTACCAGCTAATACTTTTGATAGTCATGTAGAGGGCATGAGAGTCAGATGTATGGCAGCATGGTTCTGATTATAAGTGGGAGATTGTCAAGGTTGTATACTAAGAAACCATGGATTTTGTTGATTTTAGTATTTTATTTTATTCTTTAATAAAATTATTTTTTATTTTATGAGAATCTTAACGAGCAATGTATGCAATATTATTTCTTTAATATTATGCATAGATGTCCTTTATTTTGTACAGTATTTAATCTGGTGTGTAGAGTACGGCTTGCACACAGAAGACTAGATCATATGTTCTTACAGAATATAAGTTTATGGTTCACAGTTTAGATGGAATTGGACAAACCATCGGTACGACTGTAGCATAAAGTTTTAGTAGGTTGGTCTTGGTTACAAAGAACAGATAATAGTATCGTCTATTATTCTGACTCTCTATACTTGTACACATTGTGTATTGAACATGATCACATCGGGGTAATTAATTTTATACTGACTATATAAATTAATTCACACCCCAATGTTATTATGAGTGCTCATATTTTTAATCCTAAAATAATTATTATTCACGTATATTTAATATTCGTTGTTTTGATTCATTAGAGGGTGCGATCTTCTATGGGTCAATATTCTCAGTGAGTTGGTTAACGGTATTAAATATATGATGAATATTAATTATTGACGGAATCCACGTCCCAATTGTTTGGGATTGACGATACACCCTTAAGGAAGTTTATAAGTTTTGACCGGACTAAACCTTGCAGGTGAATTTAATTATCCGGTCGTCAAATAAGTTAAGCGAAAGGACTTAAGAAATTTTAAGAAGTCGATTAAATTAAATTGTCACTAATTAAAAATTGATTGGCTGGTATCAGGAATCTTAACATGGGGATATGAGTTAAGCATTTAATAACAGGAGCTCGAATAATCGATTTTGAGAATGTGGCTGAGAGTGCAATTACGATTCTTTAGTGGTATAAATTGTAATTTATGTTTTATGAAGTTGTCTCAAGGGCAGGTGAGTTTTCATAATTACGTAAGAAGCCCATATCATATTTACTCCACAGGTCCCTACTGTAGTCTTATATATATGCGGTTATACTAACCCTAGCCCACATTATATTCATTATTGAATTAGGATTTTCACGTAAATTCTAGGTGGCTAGATTAGCAGATTTAAGATCAAGATAGATCGTTTCCCACTCTACGTTCGTGAATCGCATCCGAAAATACAGTAAAAGGCTTGATCAGGGCTTCAACTGAAAGGATTCACATTCGTGGTTGTTGCAATAACCGAAATCTTTCTACCAGATTTCGAAAGGTATAATCTCAAATCTAACTTTGGTAGTACGAGTTTTATTTTGATTGTTCGACTTAAATAGTTTTAAACTGGTGCTTATTTCGGTGATTGCCCATCTAGTAATTTTTTATCCAAAAAATTGTATTCAAATCAATGATCTTGGCTATTTACCTCCAACAGTTGTTGCTTGCCATTGTGATAGATCCCCGTTGTAAACATAATAATGTGAGGTTTTGTTATGTTGAAATTTATAAACCTTCTATGGTTGATGAACTCACCCAAAAGGTAACAAACACCTTGAATCATGTTTATAGAGAGTATGCAAAGTTTGAATCATGTAGTACGTCTTCACATCAAATTTTTAATGAGGTGGAAGTTGACCAACTAAATGTCGGAGGAAGTGATGGAGGCAAACTTCTAAAAGCACTGGGATCAACAAGAAAATGGAGGTAAATCCGATGTAGACATATATTTACAAGAATCATGTGAAAAAGAAATTCCAAACTTTGAAATTTTGAGTTGGTGGAGAACAAATTCTTCAAGGTAAAGAGTTTTTTCTCAAGTGGCACGGGATATATTAGCCATTCTTGTCTGTACTGTTGCTTCCAAGTCCCATTTTAGTACAAGAGGTCGTGTCCTAGATCCATTTTGTAGTTCTCACTCCAAAGCTTGTAGAAGGTTTGATTTGTGCACAAAATTGGTTTCGTGTTTCACCACTCCCACTCGAAGTGGAAGAAAGTATTACTGAAACTGAAGGTTTAGAAAGGGGTAATATTTAATTATTTATTTTGTATTTACTTCTTGCTATTGTGTTAGTCACCATTTTAATTTAAAATTTTTTGTTTGTAGCGCTAGATGATGTGAATCTTGGTGTGTATGATCAAGAGTTGAATGAACTTCTAGATGTAATGTTTTGGAGTTGTTTTGGAGCTATTTCAGTATTTTGGACCGATTTTGAAGCATGTTTTTTACCTAGTTTCAACCTATTTTCGGAGTTGTTTTTTGGCCTGTTTTGGAGTTGTTTTAGAGCTATTTTGGAGCTGTGTTTTGCCTTGCTTTGTAGTTGTGTTTTGCCATGCCTTTAGAGCAGTTTTTTGCATTGCTTTGGTGCTGTCTTGGAGCTTCTTTGATGCTATTTTTTTCCCTATTTGGAGCACTTATATTACTATTTTTGAAGAGCATTATACTGTTATTGTTGTTTTGGAATTGGTCTTGTGCAATTTTAATGATGCTCTTGTATGTGAAGATGCAAAGTTCAATGATGCTATTTTACACTTGTTAGTGACAATACATTTCATCATAAAAGGGTTTTTTTTTTAAAGAAAACCTATTTGTATTTTTAGGGAAAATAGGTTGCTTGATATAAACCACGGTTACAAATTGGAACTGGGTTGGTGCCCAATGGAATGGTTTGGCTTGGTTTTGCAAAGTAAATAGTTCGGTTCAGTCCTCAAAATTCAAGAACCGTTGAGATCGGTTCGGTTAATAGTTTAGCTTGGATGCACCCCGAGCTGAACCACGTACACCCCTATTTTGACCAACATTACTTGTCACCGTGACATTTTTATGTCGCGGCTGCAAGCTTTGTTTATTGTTCCAATAGCTAATTCTCATATTTATGATATTTTGTTTATCCCTTGCTATGTCCAACATGCACCCTTTAGTATAGCTTCTACATGATTACGATTTAGGGATTCCCATTCTCTATGTTTGGCTTTGCATGAAATTCCTCCTTATCCTTTCTATGTGTTAACATAATTAAAATATGTATTTTCATTATTCGATTTTGATTGTTCTCTCTTCATCTCCCACTTTCTGTATTTGCATGCATTTGAAAAGTGATAATTAAGAACCAATGATAATGAGTAGAGGTCAACCTAACAGTTGGGCAAAACGGAGTGCCTAACATCTTTTCCAATTCGTACCTTAACCCCTAAATCCATTTTTTCTCTGGTAACAATAATGGTTAGTGGCTTATTTTATTTTTCTTATTTTTTCTCAAAAACCAAGTGGCAACTCCAATTTTTCAAAAATAAAGGGTTTTCATATTTTCGTTCTTTAATGGTGTTCAAATCTTTTGAAAGAAACATGTGAATTCCCTCTACAAAACCCAATTAAAATGCCACACCAAGTAATTAAAATTAGCCTCAAGGGCAGGCTACTCCAGTTACCATGTAAGGCTCCATCGACATTGATCTGAGGGTGCATGGTGGTGCACTAGTTCAATTTGTAACCGTGGCAAACATACAAGCAATGCACAACAAAATACAACTAAAATGCAAGTCCTATCTCTACGAAATCTAGATATTCTATCGTGTACCCATTATACACTAAAAATGTGAGACCCTGACCCTTTGTATTTTGAGTTGTTTATATACATGACGCTTTTATTCCAGTATATGATGGCATCGATGCATGGTTTATACTTTAAAGTTGTAGAAAAGCATGTGTAAATGTGTTTTTTGCTTATCCAGACCTTGGTTAGGTGGGTTGGGTTGGTTTTGGGCTTGAAACACAGTAGCAAATTCTAGTACACCACTGGTGTGGAGTTCGGTCGACTGGATGGTCCAGTTCGGTCGACTGAACTGGTTTTTCTAAGTTCGGTCGACTGAACCCTCTAGTTCGGTCGGCTGAACTGTGTTATTTTTGGTTTTCTATAAATATCCCAGCAGCGGGATTTTTGAGACAAAAACCTTTATTCAGAGCTGAGTTTCCCTTTTCTCTGCCTTCTCTCTAGCTTTGAGGGCCCAGGGCTTGGTTTGTTGTTGATTCCTTTGTGGATCCTTGCTATCGGGGTCGAGGGCTTCGCATCCAACCGGTTAGATTCTCGTTCTGACGCCGTTCAGTTTTGAGACGTCGAGTTCTTGACTCTCCGAGTTAGGATTCTAGACCCTACTGCTTGCTGTATAAGGGCATTATGTGTAGTTATACGTGTTTTTACTAGGTAGAAAATACATCAAATGTGATTTTCATGTGTAACCGTGGTTTTTGGGTAAAAGTGGGGTTTTTACGCCTTTTCTTGGTTATATTTATGTTTCGGGTACGTGGTATCTGTGGTTTTCAAAGGAGATTTGAAAAAGATGTATTTTGTGAAAATGGTGAAAAACGTCTTTTCGGAGGTTTGGAGCTAACCCGCGGGGTTGAGACTCACCTTTTAAACATTTTGTTGGAAATGATTTTAGATCTCCATTTTGATAGATTAGATCTTCTTTTATACATATGTTGTATAAATCAATTTACAGGTTTTCGTTGTTGAGCTACAGTGGGTTTTAAAATGTTATCCATAGATGTACCGTGATAGTGTGTGTGTTGAGTTGGGCTTCCATTGCTCCTCGGTGTAAGTCCGAAAACGTGCACAGAGTAGGTCCCTACGTGCCTTTGGGTTAATCCCTGTAAACGAGGTTGGTGGGTGCTTACTGCCCTCGGGTTGTGGTCTTGTAAACTAAGTGGTTGTGTGGGTGCTTAGTGCCCTTCGGTGTGACCCCGTAAACTAAGTCTGTTGCCTCCGTTAATGGCGTTATTGTTGTAACTCTGTATAGAACTTGTCATTACTAAACCTATGGGTCGAGGGTAATGGACGAGAGTCTATAGTTGTTACCTTTGTCGATGTGGCAGAGTCGGTACATAGGACTACATTTATATCTTTCTCCTCGGCTGAGTGGCCTGAGTGGAGCTTACTGTTTTATTCACAGTTTTCCCTTAACTGTGGCATGATATCTATTAAGATGATATGCATAGTTTGAAGGATGGAAAATGTGAGATTTTATGGGATAAAACCTTTTTGAGACTCGTGTTAGTCTGGTGGAAAATTAATAGTTTTTGAGAGGAAAACCTTTTTGGTTCTCGTGGTTGAGCCCATGTGTGTATAATTGCATAGCCTATTTTACAACTTTATTGTCTATCTTTCAATTGGGCTTCGGCTCACGATGTGAGATTTTACTGTAAAACCTTTTTAGGTGAGCATGAGGAGTTGACTAGTTGCAGAGGTGATGGAAGACATGCTATAGTTTTTCCTTTTTGAGACATGTACTTACACATGTGACGCCTATTGAGGCTGGTTTTGTACGCCTTTTGGCGATATGTTTATTCATGTATGGGATGCATGTTTTCAGTTTATGAGAGTTGAACTGTAGGGACTTTTATCCAAATGTTGTACATTTTGATTATCAACTGTGAAACTTATTTTCTTTAAATGGGTATTTTGATGGGCTTACGCGTGACCTGGATGTTTGGGGCGTGATAACTTGGTATCAGAGCTCTAGTTTCGATTACCTATGAGCCATGGGAAAGAGAGTACATCACCTTATGAGGATGTATGTCTGCTTGATTGCATGTGTTATAGCGTTTTCCTAACATAGCATGATAACTTGTGGTTTATATGTGGGTATGGAGGTTGGACCTTAGCATTGATTAGTCTTGCCTTCGGGCGTTTGGATTAACATACTTGGGAGCCATGTTAGAGATGCGTTTTGCAGACGTGATTTCTACCAAGGAATCTGAGTAGGTTGTTCAGAGTGACGAGTCTTTTTTGTTGGTTCTCCTCGGTATGTGAGATATGTGATGACATGATATTACACATGGTTATGTGTTAGCATGCTTATCTGTCTTTTACGTTAACAATAACATGTTGTATTGATTCTTATCCTGTTATGTTGCTTTCATATAGAGTTATGTCCTTGTGGGGAGGACAAGGCCGTGGCCGTGGTTCTGGCCGAAGGGACGTTCCAGTCGCAGATATTGGGGATGCTAGTTCACCCCAAGGACCTATTGCTGTGGGGGACCTGTTGTGTGAGATGGTTGGCACCATCCGGCAATTGGCTGAGGCCACTAGAGGAAGAGAGACCATACCTGAGCCGAGGGTAACGGTTGCGATGCGTGAGTTTCACCGTCTGAACCCTCCTACCTTTCCTGGGGATCCCAATCCCACGGTTGCCACTGAGTGGCTGGAGCTGGTTTCCAGGATTCTGGATTCGCTTTAGATTGAGGAGGATGATCTGAGGGTTATATGTGCCACCTTCCAGCTGAGAGGGAGTGCAAGTTCGCCAAGACCACAGTGGCAGGCACCTGGGATGCATTCACGAAGGTATTTCTAGAGAAATACTTTCCAACGACTCTGAGGGATCGCTACAGAGAGGACATCCTATTTCTGACGCAGGGGACAATGACAGTGCTTGAGTATGAGGCTGAGTTTACTAGCCTATCCAGGTTTGCAAATGAGATCGTACCTATTAATGAGTTTCGTGCGAAACGATTCGAGAGGGGTTTGAGGCCCGGTATTTGAGACAGAGTGGCAGCATTCAGGATGTAGGTCTTTATAGAGCTGGTGGAGACTGCCATGAAAGTGGAGGATACTCTGAACAAGATGCGCAGAGATAGGGACAGCAGGGGTCAGTCAGATGGGGGACGTACACAGTTCTAGGGACGCAGGGACTAGCGTCAACGGACATCTGGTCCGAGTTCTCATCCAGTGGGGTCATATCCACCACAGTCTTCTACATCCACGCCACTCATAGCTTCAACGAGAAGGTCAGACCAGAGAGCACTTCTGTATCACCGATGCCAGTGGGTAGGACATTGTGCGGCTGAGTGCAGGAGTGCAGCGCCTGTTCCGGCACAATCGCAGTCGCAGGCACAGGGGAGGGGGCCAGTGATATGTTTTGAGTGCGGCCAGTCTGAGCACATCTGTAGGGACTGCCCCGGAGGAGGGCGTATGTAGAGTACAGCAGGCGCATCAGTTGTTCCATCTGGACAGGGACGACAGACATATTAGCAGCCGAGAGCTCAGATATCCAGATTTGTGGAGGGGGGTGCATCAGTGCAGTCAGGTAGACAGTCGGCAGTTCAGAGCCGCAGCAGACCAGCCAGAGCTTATGTTCTTGCAGATCCTAGTTCATCCAGTGCACCGGTCGTTCCCGATGCTGCTACTACCACCTCCATGATCAGAGGTACCTTTCTAGTCTACAGATCATGGGCCAGTGTTCTTATCGACACCGGAGCATCACATTCATTTATATCATCTGCTTTTGCATCTGCTTTAGGGTTGGAAATGGATTGGTTGGGTAGTACTATGTGCGTGGATACCACAGTGAGTGGGGATGAGATGTTGAGTCTTATCTGTAGATCCTGCGTGTTGGTGGTCGCCGGTCGTTGTTTAGAGTTCAACTTTGTTATTCTAGACATGACCGCGTTTGATGTCATCCTAGGGATGGACTGGCTGACCACCTATTGTGCCTTTATAGATTGCGATCGACGAAGAGTGACGATTTGTACATCGACGGGAGATTATTTTTGTTTTGTGGGAGACCGGGATGAGGGCCTGAGGTCTATTCCAGGTGTTGTACGGAACCAGGGCAACCTGGGTTCTCTTTTTGCAGCCTTTATGTTGGATGAGGTAGTTGGGGTTCGAGGAGAGTTACCTCCGGTGGTATGTGACTATCCTGATGATTTGTATGAGTTGCCATCGATCCGTGAGGTAGAGTTCTCTATTGATCTAGTTCCCGGAGCTGATCCCATATCTATACTGTCCTACCACTTTGCACCCGCGGAGTTGCGTGAACTCAAGGTGCAGTTACTGGAGTTGCTAGACAGAGGGTTTATACGTCCGAGTACTTCACCGTGGGGATCTACGGCTCTTTTCGCCAAAAATAAGGATGGATCTTTGCGTTTGTGTATCGATTACAGGAAGCTGAACTAGGTGACAGTGAAGAACAAGTATCCGATGCCGAAGATAGATGACTTATTTGATCAGCTGAGGGGTTCGAGCTGCGTCTTGAAGATAGACTTGAGATCAAGATATCACCAGTTGAGGATTAGGGACGAGGACATAGCGAAGACCGCCATTCGGACTCGCTATGGTCACTACGAGTTTCTAGTTATGCCGTTCGGTCTGACGAACGCCCCTGCTACGCTCATGAGTTTGATGAACTGGATTTTCCATCATTATCTGGATAGCTTTGTGGTAGTGTTTGTGGATGATATTATGATATATTCACCCACTAGGGAGGCACATGAGGATCATTTGCAGATCGTGCTACAGACTTTGAGAGAGCATCACCCGTATGCGAAGTTCGAAAAGTGCGAGTTCTGGATGACTGAGGTGAGATTTTTGGGACACGTAGTTTTAACATACGAGGTATCAGAGGATTCGTCAATGACTGATGCTGTGATCAGTTGGGAGCGACCGAAGAGTGTCTTTGAGATACGTAGTTTTTTGGGTTTGGCTGGCTACTACCGACGGTTCGTGAAGGACTTTGCTAGACTCGCTGCACTGATGACGCGTTTGACGCGTAAGGGAGTTGTGTTTGTTTAGAGTGAGTCCTGTGAGTCAGCTTTCCAGGAGCTGAAGACGAGGTTGACTAGTCTGCCAGTGTTGATCATTCCAGAGCGAGGCTTGGG
>JAULJZ010197646.1:0-20080 GCA_032270985.1 Heliamphora pulchella
CGGGTCTGTAACGGCCGTTACAGGCCGATACACTACTGTTACCCGTTACGTAACGGGTGTAACGGGCGTTACAGCGGTGATGCGCTTTGCAACCGATATCTTCAAGCGTAATTGGATCGGGCCTTGAAGATACCGTTACGTAACGGCCGATCCGTTACGTAACGGCCGTTATTTAGAACCCTGAAACAGCCTTAGACATCAGCCAAGCAATAATAGTCACAAAAATAAAGAAACTCGAAAATCGTAGCAACACCTGTGTTACCCTCTTCAATAAAAACAGACAATTATCTTGTAAAAGAAATAATTATTTGAGTCATTACGAGCTTATCGAACAAGGGTGTCTAACTGCACCTTTGCAGCTGCCACATTTCGTTGCCTACCCTTTTACCTTCTATGCTTCGCAATTTTGCTACTTTAATTTCTTGTTTATTTTTTTCCCTTGAGTCTTTCATTCCAAGTCTTCCATGACATAAAGAAGGGCACGACAGATTTTCCTACATAGACATCTAAAAAATAAGAATACAAACACTATGATCTCTACTTGCGCATGGCATTTCCCTGTGCTTATTTTTACATGACATCTACAACTTCTTACTTTAAATAATTTTAAATGTGTTCTCTTCCTATTGATTAGTTACCATTTGTTAATGTGTCCTTATTTGAAACCATGATTTTACGCTTACAAGACTATAATGTCACTTACTTTAAATGTAGCTACACTTTTGGATTATGTCATTAAGTAGGCCGTCCACGCCTCCGTACTCTGAATTCTCTCGAGAAAGATAGGACAGAATTAATGCAAGAAGAGAATTAAGATTACAAAAAAGAGCTGAGTTATTGATAATCCTAACAGTACTGCTCTAAAGCAGTGTCGGTTGTCTCAATCGTCACTTTCTATTGATGCTTGCTCTTTACAAATTGCTGACCTAAGGAAGCCCCCCTTAATTTTACTCCTTCAACGACGACTTCAACCGTCCATCTGCTTTCTACAGAAAATGTTGAAAATAGGCTTCAGTACTTATGAAATAGGTACTGCTCTTATAGCCTTACATTATTTGTACCCATAATAGACTATTGCTTTTAGATATCTTAAATGTCGTAACTAAGTTTCTAAAATTTATTTCCACATTAGGTTCTGCTTCCACATCATCAGCTTCTTCTCCGAAAAAATCTACACATTTCCAGTATTTTACTTCGAATTACTAGGTCTATGTTGCACCATTTACTAACACCAACTAACTTTGCCTGTCCATCAAATTATAAGTACACCTACATTTTGTTCCTTTAATCAAAAGATCCAATGTTTGAAGGTCAAATTTTACTTGATTAGCCTGCTCTCTCTCAACATTGATTCTTACTGTTGCATTTAGAATGTGTGGCATTACTTTTCATTTACCCGTGTTTACATTAGGAGCAACATTTTGAGGTTAAAGAAGAGGGTGAAAATGTTTTAAATGTTAATTGTTTGAGGTCAAACCTAACTTCATTATTTATGTCATTTCCCACAAAGAAAGAGTGTCAATGTATAAAAACTTTTCAACTGCCTTCCCTTTTGAAATGTGATACCCGTGAGTGCGTGCACAAACACTGTTGAGGGGTGGGGGGTGTAAACCCTTTCTATCAATTGGAAATTCTTGAACGCCACCACTTTCTTAATTTGAACATTTTGTAAAGACTTCTCCCCAAAAAATTCTTGGTGAGAATCTCTTTCTAGGAGCAACGTAAATAATCTTTAGAATGGGGCTTAGGCTTCAACTCTATCTTAAACCATTTTCCTACACGTCAAAATGCAAATAACAAAGTTAGTAAAAATGTAATAAAGCTTGATCTTCCAAGTGTTGGAATTGTAAATACAAACAGTCATTCAATTACGGATTTTTGCTAGTATATATATTAACAAATTTTTTTTGTAAGAATGAATGTGAGAGCTCTAAATGTGCATTCTAATTTTTTAAAATTTTTGACTTAAAAGTGAATTTAAAAATAATTGATTAGCTAACTCATTCAACTAACTATTTTAAAATTTTAAAAATATTTTTAAAAAAGTTAAGTCTAGACCGAAGCAAACTACCGAAAGTTAATACAAGGGATGAGTTATCGGGGCACCACAATAACGGAAAGTCTAGACCTCCCGAAAAAAAATGATCGAAATTTTCTACCGAAATGTTTTTCTTTAAGAAACTATCACACCCCAAAGCTCGAGTCATGTGAATCACTCATAAAAAATTCGTTTTATGATACTATGATTCATTAGACTACTCAAGCTCAAACGGGTTCAAGAACGTAAACGAAAGAGAACTTAAAACCTTTTAAAAAATGCACCATCGACAGTTTGTTTTAAGTAAAAAAAGAACCCAAAAGAGTATGGTCAAGATCCCCAAGAGCCAAGATTTAAAATAAAATAACAAAATTTTTAGAACCTGTCCAGATCGATCAATTGGTCAAGGGACCGATTGAGCGGTCTTTACCAGTTCACTGTTTTTTCCACACCTATGAAACAATCGAGGATTACACAAGACCGCTCGAGCGATCCATTGAGCGGTTTGGTTATGGACCACTTTTCAAAATTCAACTTTTGAAACTTAACACTCAAACATTTTTCAACCTTTTTGAAAACCTCAAAAGCATTACCAAGCTATCTAAAGCATAAGAAAACATAATTCAAAACCTTCCACGTGGAACAAGAGTTGATATTAAATATAAAACCAATCGGAAACGATTTATTACTACAACGAAAACAACCAACCGAAAATCATTTCATACAACCCTGAAACTAAAACAATAAACCCATGGTTCCTCTCATCTTCATACAAACATACTTGCATCTGTATTATAACTTTAAGGCTTACAAAACATATGTTTTCGAGTCCAAAACATGTAACACTATTACATGAATCGATATCAAAAACCGATTTGAACTCAGATGACAAAACTAAAAGTTTTACATTCTGCCTCTTCCGGGGCTCCTTAAGATCAAGCCACATGATCTTTTTCACCTGAAAGGTTTTAAATCCAACAATGTGAGCTGAAATCTAATAGGAACAGACTAATATGAATTAAAAGTATAACATGCAATCACAGATTATATAAACAACTCAACTATACAAGTCTCAAAAATATTTTCCATCCTTAATACCAAAGTTTTCATATAATCCAATAACGTTTAACAGTTGAATAAACATAAACAACACGTTATTTTTCAACCCGATTTTCACAACTGTCAATGATTCTCATTTACCTTGTACTTTTTTACGGTATTTCATCGCAGGACAGTACAAACCCAATCATGTGATTTTTACGGTCTTTCACCGCGGGACTAATATCTGCTTCAGTTATGTAATTATATAATGATTCCTATGTACTGACCCTGTCGTCCCGGGGACAAAAGTAACAATTATAGACTCTCACCCATTCTCCTAAGTCTGAGACATTCAATGACCCGCTAGGTAATGACAAGCTCTATACATTGCTACAACAACAAACGCCTCCCAATTGGGCAAACACGGGGATTAACCTGAAGGAGTGAAACACCTATCTTGCGTAAGTTTTTAAACTTTTACCGAGGAGCAATTGAGGTCCACGTATCCATACATTATTATGGTACATATACTGAATCATTAAAAAGGCACATAACTCGATTCATTGAAACGTTTGTATGCACATAGCTATATATATATACAAAACATTTGAGGCACACAAAAACATTTTCTATATACTCATAGAATGATCAACCAACATTTTCAAAATGTTTCTCCCATCTTGACCACATCGTTTAAACCAAGGCTCAACCCCAAGGGTTAGCTCTAAATATCCAAAAACCATGTTTTCACAACATATTCATACTTTTCTCCGATTTTTAAAACTCCTCTTTTGAGAATCAAGTACATACACATCCACCAACTTTGTAGTAAACCTTAGGATAGTAAAAATATGCTTTTAACCCAACAAAATAAGGCTTAAACACAAAAATACATCATCCATAGCATTTTAAAGCGATAAAAATGCATATAATCACATACAACATGCTTTTGATCCACGAGAGTCTAGAATCTTACCGTAAAGAGTTAAAAACTCGAAACTTTAACCACCGGCGAGAAATCAAAGTCGACGAAACAAGATTTCGTTTGGATGAACGCGAATCCCTTGGCGAGGAGAACTCCAGTCTACCCTTGTAACACCAAAATCCAACTCCAAAGCAAGCAAAAATTTGGAGAGAAGGCATAGGTTTTGGTCTTTCTCTCAAGGGAGAGAAAGAGAAGCTTACACAACAAGCTATGGCACAAAAACCCAGGCCACTAGTCGACATTATATAGCCCACGCGGAACAGACCAATCGATCGGTCTTGCCCAGAAAGCTTCTAACTTTCTGATGCAAGACTCGACAGGACCGGGATTGAAACTAACATGCATATTTAGGTCAACACATTCATAAAACATATAGAAACATATTTTTCTATAAAGACCAAAATGATATACAACACGTCGCATAGAAACATTACAAAATTAAAAAGGAATCGGGTTTCACAACCCTTTCCCTTTAAGGAATTTTACCCATGAAATTCAACACTAGAACTCAAGCAAGCTATCTCATTGTCAACTACCAACAATCTTTCATACAAAACTCTGTAACGCTGCACAACGATAAAGATAACGCAGCTTATCCCCCAAGAGTGACGTCTCCCGACACAAACATGTTCCCGAAGAATAAACATCTATACTGATTGCTTCCATAAACAAAGTCTCACTGACGCTACGGTCATCCACACATCGTTGGACCAAGATCCAACTTACACCACCAAGGCATTGAAGCCCGATCCCCATCGAACACGACTAACTTAAGCGATTTAACACATTGCACGAAACTAACCCATCATCGGAACTGGTCTCATGCACTCTCCATTTCTGAACTTCCGCACACTAGCTTCTCTGCATATCAAAATGCATGCCAAGGATTACTCCTGTCGACCCAACACATTGTCATACTCTGACATTGTTTGCAAGAATTTACACGTATCACACAAAATCTTGTTCAAGCCTTCACGATGAACTGATGACCACAAAATTCGAAGCCACATTATCATTCTACGCATGCCAGAAATGCCATCACTAAAGCTGACGAGATGCTCCTTTCTGAGAAAAAACAACAAGCATTAGGTTCTAAAGAAAGAAACTCACTCAATTCACCGAAAACTCCACAGAACACATTTTCTTCTCATGAGTTATCAAAATTCTATCTAAACCTTCACCCTCTATCAATTCTCAACCTCAAATCACAACTCTCTCCTTACAGATATACTAAGTGTCACATCATTGTCAAGGCTAAGATTCTACACAGTCGAGATTACCACCCCGGCATCACAGCCATTAAGGTCAATATGGTCACATGAACTTAATGAGTCACTTAGGCCAGGTACGCCACACAAACCAAATATTCCATAAGTACACGCTTACCTACGCAAATCCAATTACATCACCTATACAATATAACGTACATACGTACCCCACGTTTCACCACCGAACCTCTGACTCTTAATCTACTGTTCAACCTCTAATCAATCATAATCGCCTTCATCTGGCGTCGACCCAAACTTATAACACGTACATCGGTCCCTCAAATCCACAACATTTCGTAATGAGTCGAATACTGAATTCTAAACCGTCATCAACCATTTCGCTCGTCAACACCTGCATATACACTCACCTCATTCCTTCACATCCGTATTGCACGTATAAGATGCTTTATTATATTACAACTGCACATAATTCTCCGATCCTTTACCAATGCCACTCAATTCATTCATACATTTCTAACCAAGTAATCAGCCAAGACCTGCCTTTTGTACTTAACAATTTCACTTTACACACAACTCATCATGACCCTTTCGTTCCAAACTAGGCAACTATGTTGGCCCAAAAAGGTCACACCGTCAAAGGCCTTTCAAACATCAAACTCTTTATACCTTTACCACGTTCTCTTAATAATCTCAACTCGGTTGTCTATAACTTGAATCCTCACCATGAGTGGGCAACCGACCACCAACTCTGAGAAATCTTAGTAGTTCGAAACGCCAAGCAGAACGCGAATCGAGACTCACAAAGGTCTACTAGAAACTCATCACGTGAACAACCCGGTCACAAAGACTTCAACAAAGATCTCACTCTAACAAGAGCTAAGGATGTCATCATTCCCATACAAGCCAGAACATACATTATACATCTGTCAAATGACTTTCAACCAATCTCTGTACAAATAGACTCTATATCTCAACACTAACTCTCCTGTCAGAAAAAGGATAGGCCTTTCAGGTCTAACAACTCGATATTTTAGGGAACACAACAACCCAAACACTTATACTCACATGGTAGAGTAAACAAACCTTCACCAAGAAACCACGACAAATCAGTCTGACAATCACCCAATCACAGTGGTACAAGTTTTCGAGGCACAACCCAAAGGATCACAATAAGGGTACAAGATTCATAGAGATTTTCACCTCAGAAAATAACCAGATCAAGAGTAAATCAAAGGTCCAAACATTTGCACCCAACCAGAATGAAATAGCTCACACCTAATAGTTGTCTACAAGGTAGCTCTCTCTCCCTACCCAAAGAAAAAAAAAGGACAACTAGAAGCTCTCACTCAACACCATCCCATTCTCAATACTCATCAAATGCTCGGTTCAAGAGAACACGGCCCATCTGACCTTGAGTTGACATCGACCACTCCCATACAAATGTTGTCGACCCCAATCACAATAATCATACCATTCGTCACACTAAGTTCTCAAATTCAGACCCCGTTCATACACCTCAGACACAATTAACTTCCTATGGCCCATACAACTCGTCTCGTAGGATTTTGAGTTTGTTACTGGGTATTCACAGGGGCACAACACCAACACTCCCCTTACTCTAAGGCCTCGCCTCATAAGGTTGCAATACACTAACCTGACTCCCAACAGGTAAACAACAACCATGTTACAGCCTCGAGCTCACTATTTAGGCAAACCCACAAAGAAAGCACAAGGCCTGTTTGACACCTATTTTGATCATCTAAAACCTGTAAAAATGTTAAACAAATAATCGTGAGCTGAAACTCGTAGGATAAAGACTGCACAAGATGTAATGCATGATATGTGAGGTGTGAGTGAATATGCTATTATACAATAACAATTATATCCTTCGTACGATCAAACATTAAGTCACATACACTCTTTTTGTTTTAGCATTCTTACTTTCCATTGTTAAATTTGTTTAGATCAACATCATTCCATGAGATTGTCAATTCCTAGTTACCCACTTATCTTTTAAACTGTTAGCTTCCTTTCAAATCGCTTTTTCTTCATTCACGTTTTTTTTTCATTTTATCTTATTAATTCAATACCGAACCAACACTATATATATATATATATATATATATATCGATAATTTAGACATTTATCTTTATGATAATTCCACCCTATTCAATTCTTCGATTTTTTTTTGAATCACATTATTATAAAAATTTTCGATCATTATAAAATTATTCACGATTTAATATTCTGGTGTCCCTAAACACACCAACTGCTTATAAAATATCTTATTTTTCATTAGAAATTATTTTTTCAAAAACTTAATTATGCTAGAGTAAATTAGCAAATTAGAGTCTTAGCGCGCAAAATATAATTTGGCGCCAAATGAATTGGCAATGAGCTCACACCTCTCGTCGGTAAAGATAGCTTTTTAGCAATGAATTAGAGCCTTCGTCGCCAAGTGTGGTCGGCAATAGTGCATTTTGTTGTAGTGATTAATAGAGAGTTTTGAAGAGAATTTTTGCATTTTTGGCCTTAAAATAATGTCACGACCGTAACAACAAGATGTGGCGACCGTGCATATAAAGAGGCATAAATATATCGGCGCTTATAAAAAGGACGCGACTGTAACTGTGGGTTTAACAAAACATATGACCTTGACATGAGAAGGTCGCGGTTGTTATGTTTCAGAACCTCAAAAGGCCTTGGACGTGTTCAGTGTGTTTGTGAGCATTGAAACAGAATGTAATCAAATGTAAATATGCGAAATAGAGGACAATGAATATACTGTTAGTAATGAAAACTTGAAGGAAACAAGTGCTTACATTGAAATGAATGATAAATAAGCAATAAAACAATAAAAATCTTATCCACAACACCCTCGGGGGAAGAAGATGAAGGTTTAAGAAGAGTCTTGGTATCCTAAAGTTATCTCGTGTGAATATCCACCTCGAATGGCCCCTCGGTGGTGAGAATATGATATCTTGAAGCCAATATATGTACTCTAAGAACTCCTTTGAGGTAAGCAAGAATACGAATGAGGCTCGAAAAGTATAGGTGGATGGGAGAATATCGAATGGGGGAGTATTTTGACAGAGTTTGGGCCTCTAGGTGTTTTTTCTTCTTCATCTACTTGGAAGCGCCGCTTATTTATAGGTAAGGCGAGCAATACAAACTCCTTTTGGGATGCTGCCAACTATTCGAAAAGGGGTAATAGTGACGACCGCTATCTTTTTGCTTTTGTATAGTGACGGCCACTACCTTTATGATGGTGAAAAGGACAGACGCGACTTTCAAAAGTTGTGGCTTATATCAAAAGAGACGGTTGTGACAAAGAAAGTCATGGCTTGGTTTAGGGTTTTCAAAAAAATTACGATCGTGAGCGCAAGAACACGGCCTGTTCTAACGTTTTTACAATGGTGGCTGTCGTGATGATGGGAAGGTCACGGCCTGAAGGGTTCTTTTAGAGTTTTTGGGTTTTGAGTCATATTCGTGATTTTGCTTGTTTGGGGGTATTTTTGAGCATGATTCTTATACTTTCGTTATTAGAGCGTATTCAAGACGGGTACCTAAGATTCAGCTTAGTTAGATTGGGGTGTTTACAGTTGTCCCTCTTTGACAGAGTTTGCAACAACTCGTGGTGCAAGTAAATGTCAAAGCTCCAAAGATAAACCAATCGAACAAGCCGTCAATCTTAAACACAAACAAAACATACAGGAAAGCGTGGTCGAACCTGAATTTCTATTGAGCTTTCTACGTACCCCCATTGTAAGAGATCAGACCGATCGTAATTCGTGGGACAATACATATGTTGCAAACAGGCTAATCATGATGCATGTCAGGTACGGTGCAACATAAATAGGTATGATGCAAGAAAATTTTAAGATCACAACACGGATCGAGGAATAATCAAACAGTTTTAGGTTATGAAAGGACCGATGAGGCTGAGGGTAGTTTAAGGTCATGCGAACACCGACAAGTTAGTTTAAGGTTATGAGGTAGACCAAATACTTGGGGGCAATCTTTAGCGTCATGCAAGGATCGATGAGTTAGTTTAAGATCATGAGGAGGACCAGAGGTTCTAGAGGCATTTTTTAGATCATGTGAGGATCGAGGAGTCAGTTTAAGGTTGTGAGGGGGACTGGAGGTTGAGGGATATTTTTAGGTTGTGTCAAGGACCGATAGGTAAAATAGAACATTTTAAGGTCATTCGAGTATCGACAAGTCAGTTTAAGGTCGTGAGGAGGGCCAAACTCTTAGGAAGGGTAAGCTTACCCGTTTTATGTCGTGACGAAGACTGACATGTCAGTTTAAAGTCATGAGGAGGACTGAAGATGATAGGGACAGTTTTAGGCCGTTCGAGGACCGATGAGGCAATTTTAGGTCATGAAGAAGATCGAACATGCTAGGGATAGTTCTAGGTCATGTCGAGGATCGACGAGTCAGTTTAAGGTCGTAAGGAGGACCGAAGATGCTAGGAACTAGTTTTAGGTCGTGTCGAGATCCGACAGTCAGTTTTTGGTCATGAGGAGGGCCGAAGATGCTAGGAACAGTTTTAGGCCGTGTCGAGGGCCGACGAGGCAGTTTTAGGTAATGAGGAGGACCGGAGATGCTAGGGATAATTTTAGGTCATGTCGAGGACTGTCAAGATTTTGGGGCACATAAAGAAAGGTTTAAAAAAAGGTTTTTGTTCGGTTATAAATGTGCATGAGAAAGGCTCAAAGGTTGGGGGCATAGCAAATATGGCAGCTGTTACCTTTGGAAGCAGCGACTTACACTCTTATGCCCTAGGGATGTAGCGACCTGAATATACAGTTCATAACCGTGTGAAACGCTTGGATAAAAGTTGCGGCTGTTGCGAAGAAATGTGGCGGCGTGGGTCAAGTGATTACGACCGTGAGATTTAAAGTTTTCAGACCTCGTGGCCACGAGGTTGATGACAGTACATGGGTCTGGGGTAGCTCGAAAAACTCATTCGTGCGAACAGAACCAAAACACTCTCATCTCTCTCACTCTCTCGACTCTCTAATACTCTCTTGTATCTCTTGCTCTCTTGACTCTCTCTTTCCCAAAACCATGTTCCTCATTTCTCTCCTCTCCTTGGCTTTCTCCGTAATGGTGGGAGCGCACTTCGAATTTGTCGGCGACGAGAGTGGCGTGGGTGGTGCAGGTGGTAGTGGGGTTGGTGGCAATGGTAGAGGCGGTTGTGTGGAAATCGATGGTGTGGCGGGCGGTGGTGCCGAAGGTGGTGGTTGTGGAGCTGTGGGTGACGACGAGGACCTTTTACTTAAGGGAGGAGGCGCGTCGGGCATGCCAGAGCATTTTGTGCCGGGACCTACATCCCTCTTCTTCACTGGTTGCGGAAGCTGGCTATGAAGAGGTTTATTATTTCGAACGTTATCGTGGCGCGTAAGGTTCTTTTTTGTGGCCGTGAGGATCATCTCTCTGCCCGAAACCTTGAGGTAAGTCGAGATTTTGATTTTATTAATTATTTCATTGGTTGAAAATTTATTTTGGAATGTTTGAACTTTTGTTTGGATGTTGATTGCATTGAACTTAAATATTGAATCACATTGGATGTTTGAATATTTAAACCGAATCAGACGTTTTGTCACGATCGAAACCCGATTTCGTGAACTAAACCCAAAATATGCCATACATAACTCTATCCACAGGTAAGACCCAAGGCATAAAAAGATATCATATATACCATTCAAAGGATTTAACAAAAGATCTGAGTTTCAAAATTACATTCTCAAGTCTACCACAAATGTTTTGAGAAATATACATCCAGAATTAGTCATCATTTTTACAACCTCATTTCCATTTCTTTTTACATACAACAACAAAAGGGAAAAATCATGACTCCCACACTTTGCTCTTTCCCAAGACATCCATAGCTTTGCTATCACCCCGTTCGTCGGAACCTGAAATGTGTTTGACATATATACATGAGCCGAAGTTCGTAGGATAAAGATTAATTCATATCTAATGCGTGCTTTGTGAGGTGTGATGGGTGTAACCAAATGAAAGTGCACATTTTCACAAAAGTGTTTCTTTTCATACACATATACTCATGCACACTCAGGTTTGTCTCCATTTGTTCATTTCTTTACCGTTTATCAATCCTTCATTTTCATATTGTATTCTCACAAAATCGTGTCACCTCTAATGAACCGATGTCAGGTGTAGTTTATAGAAACCTTCCTAATTAATCTCAATAGGCTACGCAAAGTCATTGGGTAATAGATAGCTCTATAACCCACCACGACACAATACCACATTTTGGGGGCTAACCCGTGGGCATGTGGTCCCTATCTTGCGCAAGTTTCTGATTTTTCACCGCGGAGCCGCTAGCCCAACTTATTCCATATAAATACGTACGGTTCATTTTAGGTTAAATAGATTCGTTTTCACAACCCGGGAGTCCTACCCACAAATGGTTCTTCTCCCACTTATTACCATACTATATCATTATAATTTTCAACCCAAAGTTATCATCACAACTTTCAGTATTCAATTTCTCATTTTCTAACGTTTGTTGCACCGTTTCTCATTAATCACAGTATTACCAATTTCTCATGAATCACAATATTATCACATACCCATAACACAAGGTTGATTTCAAGAGGATCACATCAATTTAAAAAGAATACACCCATCAAGTATACATATACATATATCAATTTGAAATCATGTTTAGTGTAAAGTAGATTCAATCAATAGGTCCAATGCATGCATCCCAACTCAATTTAGATATGTCTATAAATGTGCCACAAGCTCAAGGGACTAGGAATTTAGTAAAAAGGGCGAACATGAATGAAAATATGTTTTTTCAAAATATTCGGCTAAAAACGGGTGAAAAATGGTTTTGAAATTTTGACATACCCTCACTATTTTGATCATAACTTTTTTTACGAAATGAAATTTTTTGTTAGAGTAGTTTTGTTGGAAAGGGGACTTTTGGGGTTTCGATTTGAGTATAAGAACGACCCAATTCGGAGTCCGAATGAGGGAGATATGTTCGAACAAAGTTGGCCCTACGCAATTAGTCCGCTCGAGCGGACGTCGAGCGCTCGAGCACCCAGCCTTCTGCCATGTGAGCGCTTGAGCGGATCGGGCTCCGCTCGAGCGCGCTGGCACCCGAGAAAAATCCAGATTTGCCCCTGTTTTGAGCTTCAAATCCCCAAACCCATAACCCTTATCAAAAATTCCTCAAATCTTTAATTTTAAACAAAAAACATTAGATTCAAACCTCAAAACTCGTTTTTGATATCTCAAATCATCAATTTCATGGGTAATCACTTCCCAAAACCTCCATTCTTGTAAAAACCAACCCAACCCACACACAAACTTACCAATATGATCATTAAGCATGCAATTGACCTAATCTTTACTCATATATACAAAATATCAACTCAAATCTACGCAAAACATGTGAGAAAATCTAAATCTTACCTCGAATTTGCGCGTAAGCTTGTGATTTCTTCAATTCTCCCTCCTAGGGTTTAGAAGTTGGGTTTCTTGCTCTCCCAAGACTTTATCTTCAATCTCCTTGTTCCCTAGCTAAATCTTCACCTTAGATCTCTCCTCATCTTGTCTCCATCTTCAATTTGAGTGGTGGAGAGATAGGGTTTAGAGAATTTGGGTGGATTTTCTCTCAAGTAAAGAGAGAGAGAGAGAGAGAGAGAGAGAGAGAGAGAGTGAAAAGGAGAAGAGAGAATGAGGTGTGTCTGTGGGTTTCCTCACGTAGGCTAGTATATAATATATTTTATTTATTTATTTATTTATTTTTTCTCAAATGTTCTCCAAGACTCGCGAACGTTCTAACTGATTCCCGCTAGCCCGCTCGAGTGGATCCCTACCGCTCGAGCGGTGGTTCCTGAACCTGAATCTTAGCAAATTTCTTAAACTAAACTCAAATCTCTAACCTTACTCTTATTATCTCATTCCCGTTTTTCTCATAATTATGTTGTTAATATTAATCATTATTTTATATCTTAAGAATCATTCGTCAACTGATTAATTCGATCACGGGTTTTCGTATCATTAAAACTCATACTCTAATTTTTTTTATCACTCCATAATATTTAACCGGAAGCGAAGATCAACAAAACAAAATAAATAAGTACCGGATTGTCATAACCTTCCCCCCTTAGAAATTTTGTCCCCGAAATTTGATCCTTCTTATGACTCAAAAAGCTCGGGGTATTTGGACCGAATATCTGACTCTCTTTCCCAAGTTGCTTCCTCCACACCATGATGTCGCCATAACACTTTGACATAGGATAAAGTCTTGCCTCGTAAAACTTGTTGACGGGTGTCCAGAATCTTCACCGGTAGTTCTTCATATGACATATCGTCTCGTAGGCTCAACTCTGACCAATTTATCACGTGTGAGGGGTCGGGCTCATATTTTCGCAACATCGACACATGGAAGACGTCGTGTACAGATGATAGCTGTGGTGGCAAAGTCAGTTGATACGCTACTTCCCCATTCCGTTCAAGGATTTCGAAAGGTCCTATGAACTATGGTGATAACTTTTCACTTTTGCCAAACCTTACCAAGCCTTTCTTCGGTGACACTTTTAGAAATACAAAATCTCCCACTTCAAATGATAATGGTCGTCTCCGTCTGTCAGCATAGATTTTCTGGCAACTCTAAGCCGTGACCAAACGCTTTCGAATTGTGGCGATCTTCTCGGTTGTTTCCTTAACTAATTCAGGGCCTAGCAATGAAGCTTCTTTTACTTCAGTCCAACACAACGGAGATCTACATGGTCTTCCATGCAAGGCTTTGTACGGGGCCATCTCGATACTTGCTTGGTAACTATTGTTGTATGCGAACTCAACTAGCGGTAGGTGATTTTCCTACGAACCACCAAAGTCTAACACAAAAGCTCGCAACATATCTTCCAAAATTTGAATCGTGTGCTCGGATTGACCATCGGTTTGAGGGTGGAATGCCGTACTAAAGAGTAAACTGGTCCCCAAAGTTGCCTATAAGCTCTGCCAAAATCGCGAGGTAAACCGGGGGTCTCTATCCGATACTATCGATATTAGTACACTATGTAATCGCATAATCTCTTGAACATACAATCTTCCTAGCTTGTCCACTGAGTCGATTGTACGTATCGGGAGAAAATGCGCAAATCTCGTCAATCGATCCACAATTACCCATATCGCGTTGCGTCCTTTTGGTGACCTAGGAAGGCCGAAAACAAAATCCATAGTCACGTGTTCCCACTTCCACTCTAAAACTGTTAATGGTTGAAGCATGCCCGCCGATCGCTGATGTTTTGCTTTTACTTGTTGACATGTGAGACACTTAGCAACAAATAAAGCCACATTCTTTTTCATGCCTTTCCACCAAAATTGCCGTCGGAGATCATGATACATCTTTGTAGTTCCCGGATGCACTGCGAGTCGAGAATGGTGAAAGTCTCGTAGCACTTCTTCACGATAAATCTCAGGTACAAACAATTTTCCCATAAACCTCAAGCCTTGCTTCGGTAAATTGGTCCATCCTTCGGCGTTTTGCTTGTTGGTGACGCGTTCCCCATACATTTGTGCCTCTTTATCAAGTTGTTGGGTTTCTATGACACGGTGTATCAACATAGGTTGAGAGACTATAGCAGACAAGGTAACACGATCCTCGGCCCTACCAAGGTTAAGGCCAAACTCTCCAACCTCTTTCAACACTTTCCATTCTCGTATTGCAATCTGAGCTAAAGATGTCAAAGCCTTCCGACTAAGGGCATCTGCGACAATGTTCACCTTGCCCGTGTGATAATGCAAACTAAAATTATAATCGCCCGGGTATTCTATCCATCTCCTCTGTCTCAAATTTAAATCTTTCTGCGAGAACAGGTATTTAAGACTTTTATAGTCAGAGAAAACTTCAAATCGTTCTCCATAAAGGTAATGCCTCCACATCTTTAGTGCAAAAACAACTGCTGCTAATTCTAAATCATGCATTGGGTAATTCCTCTCATGCGTCTTCAATTGCTTGGATCCATATGCCACTACTTTGCCCTGCTGTATCAGAACACACCCTAACCCTTCATGAGACGCGTCACAATATACTTCAAAATCAAGACCCCTCCCAGGAATGACCAGTATCGGCGCATTGGTCAATCGATTCTTTAATTCTTGGAAAGCATCTTCGCAAGAATCACTCCATGTGAATTTAACACCCTTTTGAGTGAGTCGCGTCAAGGGAGACGCTAAACGGGAGAAATCCTTCACAAAACAACGGTAATACCCTACAAGGCCTAAGAAACTTCTGATATCGAACACACTTTGTGGTCTTTTCCAATCTTCCACGGCCTCTACTTTAGATGGATCAACAGTTACTCCGTCTTTCAACACAATATGTCCCAAAAATATTACTTCGGACAGCCAGAATTCACATTTCTCATACTTAGCATAAAGCTTGTGTTCTCTCAAAAGTTGAAGCGCCACACGTAAATGCTCCTCATGAACTTCTGGGGTCGGAGAATAAATCAAGATGTTGTCAACAAAAATCACTACAAATTGATCAAGGTAAGGCCGAAAGATCCGTTTCATCAAATCCATGAAAGTTGCGGGGGCATTCGTTAAACCAAAGGGCATCACCAAAAAATCATAGTGTCCATAACTGGTACGAAAAGCGGTCTTAAGTATGTCATTCTCCCAAACTCTTATTTGCTAATAACCCGATCTCAAATCAATCTTTGAAAAACATGCAGAGCCCTTCAATTGGTCAAATAGATCATCAATTATGGGCATTGGATATTTATTCTTCACCGTCACTTGATTCAATTTTCAATAATCGATACACAGTCGCAGCGAGCCGTCTTTCTTTTTAGCAAACAGTACCGGTGTTCCCCATGGCCAGACACTAGGGCGAATGAAGCCCTTATCTAATAAGTCCTGCAACTGAGTCTTCAGTTCTCTCAACTCCGCTGGAGCGAAACAATAAGATGGCACCGATATAAGAACAGTCCCTAGGATAAGCTCAATAGAAAATTCAACTTCTCTATGTGGCGGTAGTTCGAACAATTCTTCAGGAAACACGCCATAAAACTCGCTCACCACTGGTGGAATCTCTTCTTGTACAGAGGGATCATCCTTAGATAAAAGGGTGGAAAGAATTGCATGCACATTAGTTATATGGTTCACGCCACAGGGTCGAGGTGTCATCTTATCATCCTTATCCCCCACGTAAAAGAAAGAATCTCCTTTTGGAGTGCACAAGAAAATCCTTCGTCGATCACAGTCGATAAATGCACGAAATGCAGTTAACCAGTCAATTCCAAGAATAATGTCAAATCCCGACATCTTTAGCACAATAAAGTTGAACACGAGATAACGATCGGCTATTACTACTTCGCACCTTCTACATACACACCTTAACGTTGTACTATCACCGATGGGTGTTTCGACATTTACAACAATGTCTGACATCTCAACAGGTAAACCCAAAGAAGATACGAATGAAGAAGAGATAAATGAACGTGAAGTACCAGTATCAAATAACACATGAGCCCAAGAATTGAAAACTAATAAAGTACCTCGTATCACTGGGGTATTGGTAGTAGCCTCGCGTATCTCAGGGTTTGAGGAAGTACCAGCTTCTGCTATGGTATAGACCCTTCCTTGGACTCCAGATGTCTGTCCTTGTCCCCTACCCATAGGTTAACGCACAGATTGTACTGAAGAAGCCTCCCTCGGAGCTCGAACTATCTGTGTCCCGGTCTGTGGAGTTGGATGGTCGTATGTCTGACGCTGAGTAGGTTGTGTTGTAGATGTTTCTCGGCCAGTTCTCCCTTGTGGACATTCACGTCTAACGTGCCCCTCTTGACCACACTAAAAACATCTGATGGGTCCCCTCTCCTGAGGTTGTCCTTGTGTCGTACTCTGTTGTTGTCTTGGTGCTTGCTTCCTTTGCGAACATTCTCTAGCTCGGTGTCCTTGCTGCCCACAAACAAAACACATAACTTCCCTTCGCTCCAAACGTGCCATCGAGGTCACAGATGGGGTGGTTACGGAGCGTTGGGTCTGGTAAGATCTTTGTGGCGCTGAACTAGTATTGCCTTATTTTGGTCTTCGCTTCTTATAAGGTCGTCCCCTAATTGTGTTGTCCTAACCACCGATGGTTGCCTTCTTTTCATGATCCTGCGATTATCTGCCATAGTACTTTCTATTACCATGGCCGTCTCTACTACCTTCGAGAAAACCCTCAATCGGAACCCTACCACTTTCTCTCGGATGGCGGGTCGTAAACCCCTTTCGAATCTCTTGGCCTTCAGTTCCTCCATAGACACCATTTCGAGTGCGAACTTCGACAAACTTGTGAACTTTGCTTCATACTGCAAAATGGACATATTTCCTTGTATCAACGATAGAAATTCCTCTCTATATGTATCTCGAATGGACTCTGGGAAATATTTTTCTAGAAATTCCACTGTAAATGCTGCCCATGTACGTCCGTAGTCGTCTTAGCAAACTCCCACAAGTCATTTGCCTCTTCCCGGAGTTGAAAAGTAGTGAAACCAACCCTAAGGTCATCTTCGACTTTTTGCAAAGTATCTAAAATTCAGGTGACTACCTTCAGCCATTCCGTCGCCACTCGAGGTTTGGGTTCCCCAGCATAAGTAGGAGGGTTCAAGTGCTGAAACTCTCTCATCATCATTGCGGCCCTTTCGTCTATACCCCGTGCTTCCCCTTGGTTAGCCCCAGCCCCTACTAAAGTCCTCAATGCATTCAGTATCTGTTGATTCAGTATCTGTTGTTGTAACTCCATATAGAACTTGTCATTACCTAGTAGGCCTTAAGTTGTTCAGGACTAGGGTAATGGGCAGGAGTCTATAGTTGTTACCTTTGTCTGTACGGTAGAGTCGGTACATAGGATTTTATTTACATCTTTTCTCCTCGGTTGTGTGACCCGAGTAGAGCATACTGTTTATTTATAGCTTTCCCTTAACTGTGGCATGATATCTGTTAAGATGATATGCATAGTTTGAAGGATGGAAAACGTAGGATTTTATGAGATAAAACCTTTTTGAGACTCATGGTAGTCTGATGCAAACTTGTGATTTTGGAATGAAGACCTTTTTGGCTCCTGTGGTTGAGCCCGTGTGTGTGTAATTGCATAGCCTGCTTTACAGTTTTATTGTTTTTGTTCTATTGGGTTTTGGCTCACGGTGTGAAATTTTGCTGTAAAATCTTTTCAGGTGAGCATGAGGAGTTGACCTAGTTGCAGAGGTGATGGAAGACTTGCTATAGTTTTTCCTATTTTGTACATGTACTTTTACATGTAATGCCAGTGATGGCTGGTTTTGTACGCCTTGAGGCGAAATATTTATTTCATGTATGAGATCGCATGTTTTCTGTTTATGAGAGTTGAATTGTGGGAATTTTTATTCAAATGATGTATATTTTTGAGTTGATGGCTTTCCAACTGCAAAATCTTATTTTCTCAAACTTTTGGCAGGTGTATATTTTTGAGTTGATGGCTTATTTTCTCAGTTATTCGCTACTTCTATCCACATCTGTTTTTTTAGGCCTTAGCATGTTAGGTGTTGTATCTTTCCTTCATTGGATAATGTATGTGTGTTTTATGAACTCTTGAAAACTTTGTAATGGTTATGTGTTTAAATGGAATGCAAGTGTTCGTTATTGAATTTTTCATAAGCTATCTCATAATCTCAAACTAAATTCCACAAGATCCCAAAACATGAAGACAATTAAGAATGAAAATAACCCCCAAATCTCAACACTCTCTTAAGATGGCTAATAGAGGATCAAACCACCGGCAAGTTAACTAACCCTTAGATGATAAAGCACTCGGAGTAGCCTAAATTTTGTGGAAACCACCATGAAAACCCCCCAACTTCACCCTTATGAGTTTCTTTTCCCAAACCCTTGTATTAACTTTTTTACCCGGTTAAAATTCTTTGCTTATCTTTCCTTCTAATAACACTGGTTCTCAGTAATGCTGTCCAGTATCATTTGTTGATCATCCTTCTGCACCTAAGTCTTGTTGGTAACTCTATCGGGAATTTTATCCTAGAAAATACCCTTATCTTTAAGTTTTCATTATTGAGCCGTGCCTAGATGACGACTAGTACTCACATTTGATTTTCTTTCAATGCAAGTCATCATCCTTGGACTAACTCTTTGTTCGTAGAACTCAATGTCATTTCTTTAGTCCCGAACATCCGATATTGCCAAGATCCTCTTGATAGTTTATGTGCAATCCCAAGAGGGGTGAATTGGACATTAAAAATTTTCTTATTTAAATTTAGAACTCAAGTATATATTTTAATTCACTTATAAGCAAGATTCAAAACTTTTTGTTTGAAGATTGAAACACAAGTATAGATTTTAATTCACAAGATTTAAAACTTCTTCCTTGAAAAATGAAATCACGAGATTCAAAACTTTCTTGTTCGGAAATTAAAATATAAGTATGGATTTATATATTTTAAATATGTGTGATGCAAATATAAGCAACAATATAATGATGAAAATGAAAAGCAAAGTAAGAGATACGACACCAAGATTTTTACAAGGTTCGGTGCAACAGCCTACGTCTTTGCCTCAAGTTAGCCGCTATGAGGATTTTCACTATCACTCATTCAATAGGTGAAACAGTCTCTCTCCTTAGTTTAGGCGGAGTTGCCTCTCTTGAGAATGTCTCCTTCTCAAATATTCAAATCCTTATAGGCGGATTAACCTCTCTTGAGAAACACCCTTCTCAAGTACAATAGAATGAAATGAAAGTGAACAAAAAAATGCTCTTTT
>JAULJZ010197656.1:0-44134 GCA_032270985.1 Heliamphora pulchella
AACTAGGGGCAAAGAAACTGGAAGTCATCGAAGATTCGGCACTGGTAGTTTCACAAGCAAGAGGAGAATGGAAAGTCAGGGACATAACCTTGATTCTCTATCATCAAGAACTAGAGAAGTTGATACCGTGCTTTGAATCGGTGATCTTCACCCATGTACCAAGACTGCAGAACAAGTTCGCCGATGCATTGGCCACCCTAACATCCATGATTGATGTACCACTCGGAGTTCAAATGAGGCCTTTGACAATTGAGCAGAAGAGAAAATCGGCATATGAGATGATGACCGCTATTGAGGAAAGCACTGACGGTCTTCCATGGTACTTTGACATTTAGAACTTCATAGAGAAAGGAGAATATCCCAAGTTTGGTAGCAAAAATGACAAAAGGGCGATACTAAGACTATCTGCACAGCTTGTTATTTGCAGTGGTAGACTATACAAATGAGGACATTCTGGGGTCAATAAGCTGTGTGCCAACGCCGAAGAAGGACAAGAGCTGATGAAAGAGATACATGTGGGAGTCTGTGGGCCACACATAAGTGGGAACATGTTAGCCAAAAAGATCCTACGGCAGGGATATTTTTGGTTGACGATGGAAACGGACTATATATAGTTCATGCGAAGGTTCCACAAGTGTCAGATTCATGCAAACCTCATGCATGTTCCCTCGTCTCAACTGTATAACCTGACGTTACCATGGCCATTCTCATATGGGGCATCGATGTGATCGGCAGAGTAACACCGAAGGCATCTAATGGACACGAGTTTATTCTAGTGGCCATTGACTACTTTACTAAGTGGGTGGAAACAGCCTCCTACTCGATATTGCAGGCTACCCATGTTGCTAAGTTTATCTAGCAAAACATCATCAGCTGATACGAAGTCCCACATGAGATCATCTCAGACAACGGTTCACATTTCCAAGGGGAGGTCTTGGATTTTTTCAAGGAATACTGGATAATAGCCCACAAGTCCTCACCATATCGACCGCAGACCAATGAAGCAATCGAGGCAGTAAACAAGAATATCAAGAAAATTTTGCAAAAGATGATCAACTCACACATAGATTGGCCGGAACATCTATCAGTTGCACTTTGGGGATACAGGACGTCGATTAGAACTTCAACAGGAGCTACGCCATACTCTTTAATATATGGAATGGAAGCTGTACTTCCCATCGAAGTAGAAATTCCTTCACTAAGAGTAGTGGCCGAGGCCTGTATTCCAGAAGAAGAATGGATGAGAAACCGAATGGAAGAGTTGCTCTTATTTTATGAAAGAAGATTGCAGGCACTGTTTCATGTACAAAGGTATCAAAGGAGGATAGCTCGAGCATTCAATAAAGAAGTCAAGACTCGGGATCTCAGAGAGGGAGATTTCATTCTTAAGGAAATCAGAGCTCCTATCATTGACCCTAGAGGCAAGTTCAAGCTGAACTAGTCTGGACCATTTCTCATCAAGACCACCATGACCGGTGGTGCAGTCATCATCATGGATTTCGATGGCAATGTGTTCTTCACCCCAGTTAACCTCGACCAGCTGAAAAAGCACTATCCCTGAGGTAAAAATAAAAAAAATGATAACAAATAAGCTCGCTGAGTTAAAAATTGAAAAGGCAACTCAGGCAAAAGTTGGAGCAGCCCGTAAGGCCGAAAACCCGAAAGGACGACCTTGACAAAGTTAGGGCATCACAAAAAGGAGAGCGTCAATACCCAAGTGAAAATCGAGCCTGAACTACGTTAAGGCCTGATTCCACTTTTTGGATATGTAGGCAGCTTCTTTTAAGAAGTCCGACCACATTCTTTAACCATCGTCAAAGGCCAATGCAAATTAATTTCTGAATTTTGATAATACAGTCATTTAATTGAACTAAGAAAGCTCTGGATAAATTTGAACCATTTTGAACATAAAGTGGAAGTTTTCATTGCCTTCAAATCAGAATTACGAAGATTTTGAAAGGAACGGCGCATAGGTCCGAAACTCTACAAATAAAAAGACAGCTGTGAAATTTTCAAAACAAAGCAGAAATCCTCAAACCGTCCTCCTCTTTGTCGCTTGTTTCCCCTCTTCTCTATCTTTCTTCTCCCGATCCTACATCAACCACGTCTTGTACTCAGCAGAAAGCTCGAGGCACTGCTGTTCCTGCATCTCCATCCATGAGCAAGATGGCCAGGCATCCTGGTACAATGCTAGAAATGGGGTCCGTAGCATAGATGAGAACAGACGGCCTCGAATACTACACAAGATGATGTGACTGCAACTGAACTGCCACATAATCCGATAAGGGTAATAGAAGGTAGTTTGACGCGGGCCAACAAGCAGTACACCAGGATGATCCATAGTGGTCAGAGTCATAGCAGGAATCCGCCACCAAGGGCACTACCAGGTAATATTTGGGCCACTCAGAGAAGAAAGACACTGCCGCCAGGTTGCCTTAGTGTCAAAAATCTGATAACGCGGGAGGTAAAGGAAAGCAGTAACATTGTCCCTATCAGTGGGAGGCTTCTGTATAAGGTTCATCTTCTCCATCAGCCAGATCTATAGCAAGAGTTAAAACAATAAGAGAAAAGCTTTGCAGTGTGATAGAAAGTTTAATGCAGAGAAAGATGTTGAGCTTTCTTGAAGAAGTAAAGGGCTGCTAGCAAAGGTGGTGGTCTCACCACAATGAACAACATCTAGTCCCAACAGTGTCTTTGCTAAAATAAGCGGCACGAAGTCCCTCCCCATTCACATTTGACCAGCAATGTTAACTAGGGGCAACTAACTCACCCGTTAGAAGGGACAAGAAGATACTGGACCAGAAGGCAGAAGCAAAGTGCATAGCATCGCTACAGCTGAAAATCAAGGCCACTAAGGTCACCAGTAGGACAGAATCTGTCAATGATCTAGAATATGTCAAGATAGTCATCCTGTGTCAGGTGAGACGCCTCCATCGTAGATAAGACCACATAGCTGTATCACCTGCTGACAGGTAGAAAGAAAGAAGGTAAGGACTACAACAGAACTCCGCGAGGCTAAGTCCAAAATGGCTGCAAACTCCTCTACAGTGGGGCATAGTTCTTCAAGGTTGAACTGAAAGACATGAGACTGCGGATCCCACAGTTGTGTAGTAGCCATCAGTAAAGGCCTATTAATCTCTACGGTCCTCAGTGAGAAAAGGGCATTAAGGCTGAAAGGGGCAAAATTTAACCCCTCGATATGGGAGAATGCTTCAATCCGTAAAGAAAGAGGAGAAGCCATCTGAGTTAGAGTGATAGCAAATAGGGACTCCAGAATTGTATTTATAAGGCTGGAAAGGGCGGGAAATCAAAATTTTGGCCAAGAGTACATTCAATGTGGCGACCGCCACCGTGGAGTAGGCGACCAAAAACTCCAAAAAGCACAGTACAATGACACCAGCCCTTTGACCAGGCGATCGCCAGGTTTAAAATAGCAGCCGCTATGTTAGTCTCCTTGTAAGTGGCAATCGCCATGTTGTATTATGGCGACCGCCATGTTTGAACATGGCGGGTATGTGTTTACAGGCTGTGTGAATTGTGGCAGTTGAACTATGCATCCAAAGCAGTTTGAGCAGTAAGTGAAAGAGAATCATATAAACGGATGAATATAAGGCAATAAATGGCACGAAGGCAATAAATGTATCAGAAAGTGACAAAATGTATTAGAATAAAAATTAGGGCACCTAGGCCCAACAAACAACAAAATTAGGGCACTCAGGCCCATGGATCAAGTAAATGTATGTAAATGTGTCAAAATAGGACAGGCAGGCCCATCAAAATAAATGTAGCAAAAGATAAACAAAAGGGGGGAAGCTCTCTCTCAAGTGTGCCTCGATTGAACACGACGAGAAGGACCAGCATCCTCCGAGCTATCATCCTCGAAGAGTTTGTCGAAGTCATCTCCATCATCGCTGCAAGAAGAAGAGATAACTCGGGACCAGCTCCGAGCCGATGAGATTGAGCCTCTAGAACGAGCCCGAGAGGATACCCGGGAACCACGACCTCGAACCGGGGCCGGGGCTAGAGCATGAGGCCTAACCGGAGCATGTGGCGGCATTATACCGGTAGCAGGAACTGGAAGCTGTCAAGAGAAAAGTAAGACTCAGAACAAAGTAAAGATAAAAAAATGCAAAAAAACTAAAAAGAGCATGAAAGCAACTCACAACGGCTACTGGTGTAAAAGCAATGTCGGCTGCTCGTATCGAGGCATCCATTTGCCGGACCAGTACTTTCAAGCCGGTGACCATCGGCATTGTACGGTCTAACCAACCTTGATCGACCTGCAAAAGAGGACAGTTTAGGAAAACTAGACTGATGAAGACAAACAAGTGACTAAAGGAAAGGTAAGAAGCTAATCTAACCAATGTCTACCCTGAACTCCAGCACTGGCAGAACTGGAACTGGTAGAGAAAAGGGGAAGTCATACGCTACGGTCTAGACATCCCATGGAATCTCTGGGCCCCGCACCCCACCAGCAGCATCACGAGCAGCAGCTCCGGCAGCAACAGCTCCCGCAGCACCAGCGTCAGCATCCTCTGGTCCTCGTTCCCTCCTCTTGCCACCAGGGGCAGTAGGACCAGGACCTAACATGCCTAGTAAAAAGGCATGATCCTAGGAATTATAATCCCCCTCTGGTACCAGTAGCTCCGAAACTAGGGTCCCCACCATGTCCAGCAGCAAGTCGACCCAGCCTAAAAGCTCGGTCCAGCACATGCGTACTAGAGGAACCACTGGTATACGAAAATAATCAAGGCCGAGCGACTGAAGAACCACCCGCTCCCCGAGATAATACTCCCTTCCAAATGGACCCTCCAGCAAAATACGCCTCGCAGCAATTCCACGGTTGCGCATCAGGTCTTTGCCGGCCCGATCGTCTACTCCCCTCCAGACATTCCAGTGGACCTACAGTAATTCAAGATACAAGTTCAATGCAAAAAATAGTAAGCAGTGAATACGGTACGGTATGATAATCAGTGTGCAATGATTAGTATGAATAGAAACAGTACAGTACAATGAACAAGTAAACAGCTGTGAACAGGACATAGTAAAATGATACCTGGTCAGGGGACAGCCGGTCTAGTGAAACCCAAAAGCAATCTATGTCCTTCCCTCCAGCCCACAGGACCACCGGGCTACACGGGGAATGACTAGAGGATCTGTCGAGGAGTTCACCGGGACATGAAGTCTGAGGAACTCATAAGTCCAAAGTTGCAAGGAGAAGATGTCAGCAAGAAGATAATGGATAATAAAGACCAGAAATGAATAGGAAAAGGGGCAGAAACCAAATCATACCTCCTTAACCCTCTAGTATCCCCTGATGCTGAGCTCCTGGGGGAACTGAGTAAGAGTCCTCATGAAGTTGTAAAGGGTGGCGAGAGCAGCTTCTCCCCAGTCGAATGAAGCAACCAGGTCAAGACAAGCTGGGGCACTGAGGTAATGCAAATGTACGGTATTCACCTTGTTCGAAAATAAGGAGGTACCAAACATGTACATCAAGAATCCCTAGGCGATCCACTCGAAATGACGGGGCTCGGTGCAGTGTAAATATCTGAATCGCTCAAAGATCCATGTATACCGGACCCGGTCGTAGTCCATCTATGCAGGGATGGCTCCGAGGAAGTACATTAGCGCGTCAGTCGAATGAGCAATGGGGGGGTCGAATGGAATGGGGGCACCACCGACGCTAATGCCGGTAATGAGAGTAAAATCAAGAGGCGTCAAGGTGGCCTAAAAAGTGGTAAAAAGGAAGGTATTGGTGGTATCTCACCACCGCTCCGCCAAGGCTGTCAACCATACTTGGTCATTGCTCGTCCTACCCAATAAGGGTGTCATGCGTGCAAAATCGGAGGGTCAATGTAAGCCCGGCTGGGAGCAGGAAGGGTACCATACCACTCTAATACCTATCTAGAGACCGAACTTCCAAAGCCACAGACGTAGCGACTAGCTTGAAAGGAGAAGATAAATAGAAGATGTATAAAGAACAGATTCGACACATAAAGTATACAGCAGATAACCAAAAATAATAAAAACCCTAGGTTCGTGTGTAAGTGATAGCCCTTCGATTCTTTTTTAGCCCTGAGAAATCAACCAAACCAACCTGCCCTAGGTTCGTGTGTAAGTGACGACCCTTCGGTTCTTTCAAGCCCAAGAAAATTAGGCACCCTAACCCTAGGTTCGTGGGTAAATGACGGCCCTTCGGGTCTTTCAAGCCCTAGAAAACTAAGCACCCTAACCCTAAGTTTGTGAGTAAGTGACAACCCTTTGGTTCTTTCAAGCCCTAGAAAACTAAGCACCCTAACCCTAGGTTCGTGTGTAAGTGACGGCCCTTCGGTTCTTTCTAAGCACTAGAAAACTAGGCATCCTAACCCTAAGTTCGTGTGTAAGTGGCAGACCTTTGGTTCTTTCTAAGCCCTAATAAATCAGGCAAACCTTCCTACCCTAGGTTTGTGTGTAAGTGACGATCCTTCGGTCATTTTAAGCCCTAGAAAACTAGGCATCCTAACCCTAGGTTCCTGTCTAAGTGACGGACCATCGATTCTTTCTAAGCCCTAATAAATCAGGCAAACCTTCCTACCCTAGGTTCATGTGTAAGTGACAGCTGTTCGATTCTTTCTAAGCCCTGATAAATCAGGCAAACCTTCCTACCCTAGGTTTGTGTGTAAGTGCCGACCCTTCTGATCTTTCAAGCCCTATAAAACTAGGCACCATAACCCTAGGTTCGTGAGTAAGTGATGGCCCTTCGGTTCTTTCAAGCCCTAGAAAACTAGGCACCCTAACCCTAGGTTCATGTGAAAGTGACGGCCCTTCGGTTCTTTCTAAACCCAGATTAATCAGGCAAACCTTCCTACCCTAGGATCGTGTGTAAGTGACGATCCTTCGGTTCTTTCAAGCCTTACAAAACTAGGAACCCTAACCCTAGGTTCATGTGTAAGTAACGGCCCTTCGATTCTTTCCAGCCCTAAAAAATTAGGCACCATAACCCTAAGTTCGTGAGTAAGTGACGACCCTTCAGTTCTTTCTATGCCCTAACAAATCAGGCAAACCTTCCTACCCTAGGTTCGTGTGTAAGTGACGGCCATTCGGTTCTTTCTAAGCCCTGATAAATCAGGTAAACCTTCCTACCCTAGGTTCGTGTGTAAGTGACGACCCTACGGTTCTTTCAAGTCCTAGAAAACTAGGCACTCTAACCCTAAGTTTGTGTGTAAGTGAAGGCCCCTCGGTTCTTTTAAGCGCTAAAAAACTAGGAACACTAACCCTAGGTTCATGAGTAAGTGATGACCCTTTGGTATTTTTAAGCCCTAAAAAACTAGGCACCCTAACCCTAGGATCGTGTGTAAGCGACGACCCTTCAGTGTTTTCAAGCCCTAAAAAACTAGGCACCCTAACCCTAGGTTTGTGTGTAAGTAATGACCCTTCAGTGTTTTTAAGCCCTAGAAAACTCGGCATGCCAACCCTAGGTTCGAGTGTAAGTGACAGTTCTTCAGTTTTTTGTAAGCCCTAATAAATCAGGCAAACCTTCCTACCCTAAGTTCTAAGTTTGCATGTTAGTGATGGCCCTTCGGTTCTTTCTAAGCCCTAAAAAATCAGAAAAACCTTCATACCCTAGGTTCGTGTGTTAGTGACGACCCTTTGGTTATTTCAAGCCCTAAAAAACTAGGCACCTTAACCCTAGGTTCATGAGTAAGTGATGACCCTTCGGTGTTTTTAAGCAATAGAAAACTAGGAACCCTAACCCTAGGATCGTGTGTAAGCGACGACCCTTTGGTGTTTTCAAGCCCTAGAAAACTAGGCACCCTAACCCTAGGTTTGTGTGTAAGTAACGACCTTTTGGTGTTTTCAAGCCCCTAAAAAACTAGGCACACCATCGCTAGGTTCGTGTGTAAGTGACAGCCTTTCGGTTCTTTTTAAGCCCTAATAAATCAGGCAAACTTTCCAACCCTAAGTTCTTGAGTAAGTGATGGCCCTTCGGTTATTTCTAAGCCCTAAAAAATTAGGCAAACCTTTCTACACTAGGTTCGTGTGTAAGTGGCGACCCTTCGATTCTTTCAAGCCCTAGAAAACTAGGCACCCTAACCCTAGGTTCGTGTGTAAGTGACGGCCCTTTAGTTCTTTCAAGCCCTAGAAAACTAGGCACCCTAACCCTAGGCTCGTGAGCACGGGACGACCCTTCGGTTCTTTCTAAGCCCTAATAAATCAGATCCTTCCTACCGTCAGTTTGTGTGTAAGTGACGGCCCTTCGGTTCTTTCTTAGCCCTAATAAATTAGGAAAACCTTCCTACCCTAGGTTCGCGTGTAAGTGAAGGCCCTTCGATTCTTTCTAAGCCCTGATAAATCTGGCAAACCTTCCTACCTTAGGTTCGTGTGTAAGTGACGACCCTTCGGTTCTTTCAAGCCCTAAAAAACTAGGCACCCTATCCCTAGGTTTGTGTGTAAGTGACTGCCTTTCGTTTCTTTCATGCCCTAGAAAACTAGGCACCCTAACCCTAGATTCGTGAGTAAGTGACGACCCTTCGGTGTTTTCAAGCCCTAGAAAACTAGGCACTCTAACCTTAGGTTCGTGTGTAAGCAACGACCCTTCGATGTTTTCAAGCCCTAAAAAATTAGGCACCCTAACCCTAAGTTCATGTGTAAGTGACAACCCTTCGGTTCTTTCAAGCCATAGAAAACTAGGCACCATAACCCTAGGTTCGTGAGTAAGTGACGACCCTTCGGTTCTTTCAAGTCCTAGAAAACTAGGCACTCTAACCCTAGGTTTGTGTGTAAATGATGGCCATTCGATTCTTTCTAAGCCCTGATAAATCAGGCAAACCTTCCTACTCTAGGTTCGTGTGTATGTGACGGCCCTTCGGTTCTTTTAAGTCCTAGAAAACTAGGCAACCTAATCCTAGGTTCGTGTGTAAGTGACGATCATTTAGTTTTTGCACGTTCTAGTAAAAGGCTAGGAATCCCAAGCCTTGCTGCGCCAGGCAAATCTTTATCTTTTTGTGTTAGTCGTTCTAAAAATAAAAATCTCTTCCCTTTGATATTTGTGTTTTGCCCCGTTTTCTCTAACCTTTTAGGATTAATTTTCTAGGAATTTGCCCCAATCTTCTAAAAATCTTCCTAAAATTTCTAGCATTTTTTAAAAATTTCTAAAACTTTTTCCCAAATTTCCCAGACTTTCCTAAAATTTTCCTAAAATTTTTCAAAGTCTTTCTTCATAGTTTTCTAGGATTTTCCAAAATATTTCAAAAAAAAAACAAAAACAAATTCCTTAGGATTTTCTAAAATTTTCATCCCTAAATTTTTCTATGACTTTTAGAGAATTTCCTAAGGATTCTTTGCCCTATCTTTTAGAAATTTTTGACAAAATTTCTTTTTGATAAAAATTTCCCCTTTAGTTATTATATCCTAAAACCAAAACAAAAATTCCCCTTTATGCTTTTCACTAAAATAAGCGTCCCCTTTCATTATTTGTTCAAAAATCCTAAGTGTCCATACTGTTTTAATCTCCATTGTATAGGTATCCAAACTAAGTTCAAATTCAATCAACAATTACATCATTCATCGTCAAAATAAATCATCAATCATCATCATCAAAATAAATCATCAATCATAATCATAAATCATCATTCATCATCACCATATGGGGGATCCTAGGCATGCGTTTACGTTTGATATATTATGCTTTGGTATTTAAAACACTAAGGATAGAGTACTTACCGATGGACGGTAACGAGAAATGTGATGGTCGGGCTCCCGTAGAAGAACATCGGCGGCGACTGAATCGGTAGAAGGCTCGTATCATCGCATCCCACCCAGATGTAAGCGGTGGGGAACCAGAGCGTAGGTGTGCGAATCAAAAGGTGCTGGATGGCCCTCCCCAGCATCAGGATCCAGGAAGTCAGCCATCGCGGCCTCAGCAGCAGCGTCAGCAGCAGCCTATGCCTTGGCAGCTGCAGGTGCCTCCTTAGCAGCACAGTGGGAGGCACGCTCTGCCTCGAGTACAAGAGCATCCATCGCAGCAGTGGGCTGCATGGAAGTAACCCCACCCGCATGAAGGCTAGTGGGCGTACTCCTGAGAGTCCCCATGGAGGAGCTCCCAATAGCCGAAGGACCTCATCTCGCCCCTAAGTCATTGTCATGGCCCTGATCCGCCGTAAAGAGAAACTTAACCACGAATAGCAGTGTGAACATAGTGTGAAGGAGAAAGAACACGAAAGCTAAGAAGCTAAGGAAAGGTTAGGAAAGTTTAAAAGAGAGATGAGAGAGAACAAGGGCAAGAGAGAGAGAGTAGTATGAGAGAATGAACCAAATTAGCGCGACCTGAGGGCCTTATGCACGTTAGGATATGGCGGTCGCCACCTTCAGTTCTGGCGACCGCTAGGTTGGTGAAAAGTCACATGGCGACTGCCAAGTTGAAAGGGTTGTGACCCAGCGGCCGCCATGTCAGAGGGGTTTGGGCCCGGCGACCGCCAAGTTTCCAAAGGTCACGGCATATCAGAACATCATCATTGCATTTTGGGGCTTTAACCAAGGGGCTGTTTTGGTGTTTGGTTTGTTTCGTGTGTATCTTGTGTGTTCTTGAGGTTTATTCTTGTTATTTTTCATTGATTTTAAGTTGTATGCGTGTGTTTTTCAAAAGAAAAATTTTACGCGCATATGTTTTTCAAAAATAATTTTTGAATCTAGTGTGTGTTTTTCAAAAAATAAAATGTCTCATGTGTACTTTTCTCTTGTGTCTTTCATGATTTTCATTCCGATTTTTTGGGTCTTAACTCGATCTATCAATTTATGATTTCCTCCTGATAAATTTAATTTTAAACCGTAATTTGGCTTTTAATTATTTTATCTCGCACTCCATCCCGAATTTTTAGATCTTAACTCGACCTATTAATTCATGATCTCCCTTTGCAATAAAGTTAATTTTGAGCCGTAACTTTGCTTTTAATTATTTTTATCCTGCTCTCATCCCGAAATTATGAGGTCTTAACTCGACCGATCAATTCCTTTCTCGATTAAGACAATTTCTTGGATTTTAACTCGATCCTTTGAAATGTTCAAATCCCTAGCCGAGTTCTTAGATCTTAACTCGATTTTTGACTTGCCCGTACACCCTTTAGATCTTAAATTGATCTTTAGGGTTTGTTCGATCACACCGGTATTTGCATCATGTTAGCATCCGTTCATGTTAGCATTTACATCATATTTCTTATAATGCATTTTTGTATTTTGCATTGTGAACTACTTTTTGGTCTAATCCCTAGCAAAAGGGCGGTAGCAAAAGGGGGTACGTAGGCAACTCGATGAAAATTCGAGTACGACCAACATCATATGTATGCTTGTGTGTTTGTGGCCTAAGATTGACGGCTCGGCCAAATGGTTGTTGTTTCTAGGTCTTTGATATAACTTTTTTCACGCGTTGCTAGGCAAGTTATATCAAAGAGGGGCAATTGTAGACACCCCAATTTGACCCCGCCTAATCTTAGGTGGATCCGATGATAAAAACAGGTGGAGTAGTGCCTCAATTCGATCCTCGAGAAGTGATCCAAGCTCGGTATTTGAACCTGAAACCTTCAAACCAAATAAATTTTATCGAAACTTCGAAACTTGCTGTCCAAGTAAGGCGACCGCCATGTTCATTGTGGCGACCGCCACCTCCAATGTGGTGACGGACGACTCCAAATGGTATGACATGCTCTAGAACGTGGCATCACTTCATTGGTTGAAGAACTCTATAAATACCATACCTCTGGTACGTTTTCAAGGACAGAATTTGAGTGGGAGGGTTAGTGAAGAAGCTCTGCTGAGTTACCGAGCAATTTCGAGCTCCGACGCCGAAACCCTGCCAAAATACCGAGATCCGAACCTCTGACGCCTACATTGAAGCCCTGTTTGGATCACTACCCGAGGATTGACCCATTGAAGCACATTCCCGACTTGAGGATTCTTCGGTAATTTAGGTACCTCGTTTGCATCCCCGGCCCTTCTAGCTCCATTTTTCTACCTCTTTCGAGTGGTCGGGTTATTTTAATCATTTCATTCCAATTATGTTCTTACATTGCTCATAGTTGTTTTAGTTATGTTTGAATCCAAATTCAAGAGTATTTGTTTATTTTCTTACTTATATTAGTATTTGAATATCATTAAATAGTGCTAACATAAATTAGCAATACGATTAATAATGTCGTTATTGCTATAATTCAATCACTTACATAAAAATAGTTGTAATTATCAATATTACATCAATTTAAATTTTAGTATATTGTTTCTTTTCTTTTTCTTTCTTTTTATATTAATTTAATGTCCTAGCACTTAATTTTCTTTTCTCTTCTTTTAGTTAGTTTAATTTATTTTATTAGCATCCTATTTCACTTTCTTTTATTTTCTTGTAACTTTAATTTAGGGTTCAATTTTATTTTCTTTTTAGCATGATATTTCTTTCTTAGCTCTTATTTCTTTTCTTTCAATAGTAGTGTAATTTTTTTCCATAGCATTTGTTTTATTTTTCTTTCTTTTTTTTTATCACTAGCTTTATTCTTCTCATAATATAGCATTTTAATTTCATTAATTTTATTATTGGTTTTGATTTCTTTATAAAGTTCCATTTATCATTTCTTTTCTCCTAATATTTCCTTATAAAGTTCTATTTTCTTTTTAGGACTTTATTTTCTTTTAGTATTTATTTTGTCTTTCTTTTTTCTTTTTTTTTTCTTTCATTTTATTAAACTCCAAAAATCATAAAAAGGTCTTTCGTTTAATTTTCATTCCTTAAACATAATTTTCTTTTCCTTTGTTTTCGTTTCAAATATAAATAGTCAAATTTTCTTTAGTTAATATTTTATTTTTCTAACCTCTTTCCATTTTAGCATAAGCTTCTTTTGTAACTTTCTTTTCGGATTTTTTTATGCATCTTTTATTTTTATATTTTTCATTTCTTTTACTAATTCATCATGCTAATATTAATGCATATTTTAATTTCTTTACTTGAAAACAAGTGTTAGAATAATTTAGTTTATCTTTTGTGACAAACCATGTTTGGGCAATATTATGCATCTTTTAGCATATTTATGTTCTTTTAATTTGAACGATACTAGTTTAGATTATTTTGATGAAATTGCACATGGGAGTGTTCTATGTATCATTTAGTTAGAAATTGCATGCCATAGGATTCAGGATTTTATCCCCTTATTTGTTTTGATTTGGAGTGGTATGTACATATGTTATGTATTTTCTATATTTAATTTTGAATTTTCTCTCTTTTCCTCTATTTTCTTTATTTACATGCATTTGAGAAATTCTATTAAAGAAACAATGATGATTAGTAGAGGGCAACATTATGGTTGGGGAAACGGGGTGCCTAACACCTTTCCTAATTCATACCTTAGCCCCTGAACCCTCTTTCTCTGGTTAACGTTTTCAAGATCAGTAGCCATTTTTATTTTTCTTAGTTTTTCTCAAAAACTAAGTGGCGACTCTATTTTCAACAAAAAGGAGTTTTTAAAATTTGATTTTTAATGTGTTAAAATATTTTGTAAACATCTTTGAAATTCCTATTTTTGAACATTTTTCAAAATTTCAAAATCCCAACCCCACACCAAGCGAGGCTAAAACCTTTGTAAAAACATACTACCGAGGGTTTATTTGATTTAAAAGAGTAGCTGAAAAGACTACGGTTATAGCCTCACAAGCCAAGCCATTAAAAAACAAAATATATGTTTTGGATAAGAAAATCTTTTCTTTTTAAAAAAGGCTTAGGCCGTTCCAAAATCTCCCTCGAAGCACAAGAGTTGAATGAAGTCTAAACCATTTGAAAACACCTTTTGTAAGCCGTTGAACCAAGCAACGAAAAACGTAGTAAGAAACTACTAAAAACAACAATTAACCCTTGGTTCTCTTGAATGCAATAAATCATGCATACATCCATAAGAATTAAGCATGCTTTACATCATGTTAAATCCAAACATGAAACATATATAAAAAGGTATAAACTACCTAATAGAGACAAAATATCAGTTTTGTCATCAGCCACTTCCGGGCACCTCAAGGTCAACCTACAGCACCACGTTCACCTGAAAAAGGTTTTTTTTTTTTAACAAAATCCCACATCGTTAGCCAAAGTCTAATAGAAACAGAATATAAAGCCATAAAGCAGGATATGTAATCATATAGCATAGTTGACTCAACCACATGATCCTCAAAATAGTTTTACTTTATAAATCCCAAGTTTTCCATTAGGCTAACACGAGCCTCGAAAATGTTTTTCATCCTCAAAACCAAGCATTTCAACAATGCAAATAACTTTTCACAGTTAATGAAAAACAGTAACCAAATGTTATTTTTCCACTCGGATCACACAACCGATGACAAAATGATATTTTATACTAAGAACACACAGTTGAGAAAAATTAGATAAAATGAATCCTATGTACCGACTCTGTCAACTCAAGATAAAGGAAACAATTATAAACTCCTACGAATTACCCTAGTCCTGAACCACTTAAGGCCTGCTAGGTAATAACAAGTTCTATACGGAGCTACAACAGCGTAAACCACTTAGTTTACGGGCCCAAAACCGGAGGGTACTAAGCACTCACCACCTCGTTTACGGAGATTAACCCGAAGGCACGTAGAGACCTACTATGTGCACATTTTCAGACTTCCACCGAGGAGCACTATAGGCCCACATCCACACACACACTGTCACGGCACATCTATAGGGTCATTTAAAAACCAGCATGTAGCTCAACTACGAAAAATCGTAAAACCGTTATACATCAACATGTATAAAAAGAGATCTAGTGGCCCACCACCACGTCCTTCATCAACACAGAGATCAAACAACCTTTAAAACATGTTTCCATCAAAACGTTTAAAAAGCTGAGACTCAACCCCGAGGGTTAGCTCCAAACCTCCAAAACATGCTTTTTAAGATTTTCATAAATCCTCTGTTTTCAAAACCACATTTTGAAAACTATGAACATCCACAAGTCATATCATGTAGTAAACCAAGAAAAGAAAAAAACATGCTTTTCACCCGAAAACAAGATTTAAACGTAAAACATGATATATAAAGCATTTTTAATTGGTGAAAAAGTATATAACTGCACGTAGCACCCTTTAACGACAATATAGTCTAGAATCCTACCTCATTTAGCCAAAATCTCGATGTCTTGAAAATCGAACCTCAACGAAATAGAATTTTATCAGGATAGATGCGAAGCCCTCAACACCATTAGCAAGGATCCACTGTCCGATCGCTGAAAACTGTTCCCCGAGCCCATTAAAATCTAGAGAGAAGGCAGAGATTTCATGAGAGAGAAACTAGATCTGAAAAATAAATATCCCAAAATATCTCTAACGTCTGATATTTATAGAAAATGCCCAAAATCAGGGGTTTAATCGACTGAATGCCTAAGCTAATCGATTGAATGAGGCTACTGGAATGCCAAAAAAAGCTCTACTGACATAGTGCAGTCGATCGGAGTCCTAACCCTGTCGCCTGGATCACCCAGTCCAGTCGACTAGACAGCGGAGAAAAATGACTTCTGTTTTAAAACCAGTTTTACAACCCTTCGCCAAACCAAACATGTCTCTATCGAACCCGAACAAGCATAAAACTCATACGCACATGCTGTTCTACTATGAAGAAACAAAAATCCAACACACCGAGATCAAGGGTTAACTCAAACTCTGTCAATACTTAAACATTTCAAAAAAAGAAACGGGTCGGGGACTCACAAATCTCCCCCTCTTAAAGGAATTTCGTGCCGAAAATTCACGCTGAAACTCAAGTCAAACACCAGCTCATCAACCATCAATAATCTCTGATGCAAACCCCATGATACTGCACAATAGCAAAAATGCCCCAACAGCTAAAATCCCAAACCTGTCGCCACACGAGGTGAACACGACTTAAAGATTCAATCTCCACACAAACTGCTCACACGTGCAAGTCCCATTGACACAGCTGTTATCTAGGAAACACCCGTAAAACATCAGATCGAGATCCAACTCACGCTGCCAAGCCTCAAAATAAAACTCCCGCAGAACACAAACCATCCCAGTGACGAACGCATTACACTAGACTAATCCATCATGGGACCTGATCCCAAACCCTCTATATGCCAGAACATAGGGACTACTACCCCATTCTCACTGCCACATACCGGCTCAATCACACCTCACAGTGCACACCAAGGACTATCTCCGGGAGTTCAAACTCACGACGTCAAACCCTTACATCGATCACACAAAGTCACATGCTCCGCACACAAACCTTACTCACGTTTTGACGATCACTAGATGACCGCCGACTTTAATACCACATCATCACCCTGTCGATGCCAACATCACCATTACTGAAGCTGACATGACGCCGATCCACGAGCAACAACACAACACCCAACTCCAGAGAGAAGCTCACTTAACCCACCTAGAATATTAAAGAATGCATCTCATCAAACCCTCAAACCTTTATCCTCTATTCAACCTTCCATCACGAACCACAATTCTCACCATAGAGAAATGATCCAGATAAGTTTCCACACAACCGAAAACCAATCTAGCATCACAGCCACGAGGCATCATGATCCCAACGAGTCACTTGACTAAATATGTCACACAGACAGAACATCTCATAAGTATCCAACAACCTATACAAACCCAACCGTATCTCCCATGCAACTCAACATCTCACCATCAGATAACTGATACCCAGACTACAGATCAACTTTAAATCAAACATGATCGCCTTCAACTGACATCAACCCCAATGCAGAACACATACATTAATTCCTTAAGTCCACAATAGTAGAATATTCGAACCCAAGACACCAACCAAGACTTGCCTCTTATACTTAGGAATTTCCTCATGTACAAAAGTCATCACGGCTCTCCCGATCCCAACCAAACAATCGTGTCGGTCCGAACAGGCCACACCAACCAAGGCTTCTCAAACATCGTCTCCTTCTTGACTCATACCTTACCATACTCTCTTAATCATCATCCAAACAAACGGTTATGCCAAAACATAGCACTTACCACAATCAACGATCACTCCTTGACTTCAAGAATTCTGAGCAGTTTAAAACCCCAAACAAAATCCAAAGCCAGACTCTCAGAAGTCTATCAGGAACCCACAATATGATTATCATAGCTGCACTATTTTGACAAAATTCTCACTATGCCAAGAGATAGAAACACAACCATATCCACACAATCCAGAACAAACTGCACACAATGGTTAACGATCCCTAACTGATCACTATAGAAATAACTCTACGTCTCAACAGCAACTCCCTTGTCAACAAGGACAAGCATAAGCATTCCTAGTCTACCAACTCAACCTCATAGGGAACACAACCCAACTGGTTCAACCATCATACAAAACGAGCCGTACTGACTAGGTTACCACGACCTATCATGTTTACCACACTTATATGTACTCTTTTACAGTATTCCATTGCAGGACAATACTAACCCCGGCATAAAGTTCTTTACGGTCCCCAACCACGAGAGCAATCAGATCCCAAATCACACACGCAGACACCTGGATGTAGAGCATCTTGCACCACGCATTGAAGCCACGAAGAATCCATCTTATAATCATCCAATCATAGTGATACAAGTTACAAAACCCCTAGAGATTTTCATAGTCTCAGAACACAACTAAATCTGAACCAATCAAGAACTTAGCATCTCCATCCAACCGAGATGAAACAACTCGCACCAGACAACCGTCTACAAGAAAACTCTCTCTCTCCCTCCATCCAAAGGAAAGAAAAGGGTCAATAAGAAACCATGATGCAACCTCAGCGTACTCCTAGTACTCATCAACACATAACCTCTAAGAACTCTATAAATCTTACCTCGAGGCCACATCGACTACAATCGCACAACTGTTGTCAACTTCGATCATGATATTCAGATCATCCGCTGCACCAAGCTCTCAACTCTCAGACCTTATTCACACATATAAACACCATCAATCCGCATACCTGTTAAAACACACCCCATAGGACTACAAGCTCGTCACCAGTCATACACAGAGACATACGTCAACATTCCCGTCACGTCAAGACCTCACTCCTTAAGGTTGCGCTTACTCATCTAACGCATGCTAGGCAAACCACAGCCACGTCACAGCCTCGAGCCCACTGTCCAAGTAGCTCACATAGAAAGTGCACAGTACCAAACAAAGGAAACCCAATCCTGAGACCATCCATCCAGAGTTACTACTAACTCCTTTAACCATGCAGACACATCTTGCACTTTTGCTCTCAAGGCACACATCAATCACATGCATCATAACCCACGATTCCTCTCCTATCACCCCAGGCCAGCCAAACCACACGGTACATTGATGAACCTTATTACTTCGTACTTCATTCCCATAGGTAAACAATATACCCACATCTGAACCTAAGGTGGAACACAAATAAACCCCAAATATATCACACTCAGGATACATCGTCTCAGCACTAAACCAAACCACATGCACTTAGCACGGTTTCCAAACACAATCTCCTAATCACTTGGATATCGACAAAACCATAGACCTGTATTCGTGTAGGAATCTCACAGAACTAATACTTGTCGCATGTTGAAATCGTAACTTGAACCCCAACACATTCCAACACAACCGAGACCCATGCTCATTCCAGCATAACTGTAACTCATACTCGTCCCCATATCTTCGACCTTACTCACTTATAACTCAATTCTCAAACCTCAAGGAGGTTGACAACGTCCAAGGTCATCAGAACTACTCAAAATTCCAACAACATCCTCAAATGCTACTCTAACTATCGTCAACATCTTGACTACCAGGGAATATCTCCAGAACCACTCACGTTCTGCTATCTCAACATACACCAGGCTAAGGATTACTATGCTCCCATCCACTATGTTCCCGTTTATACCCCATCCTTAGTACACAACTCATGACATAGCATGGCTCATGACCTACCTAATCCGTCACACGGTCAAAACTATATACATCAAACCTTAATCGAAAGGGATTATCACTATCCACAATGTAACAACTGATTTCAAGGGTCTCCGACACCCCATAGCCCCTACTCATAAAACTATCCATAACACAACTACAACTTCCGGTAACTTACTCTCAAGAGAAGCCAGCTACTAAAGCCAAAGCCATCAACTATGCTTCGACTATTCCCAAACAAAACTCTACTCATATGATCACTCGACAGTTATCATCCACGGCCAACCTCACACGGCTGAACCCAACTCACCGATGAGTTCCATAACATACCTAGCGGTTGACGCTCAACCCATAACCTTATCTCTGCAACTAATAGCAACCGTGTCGTACATCCAACATCCAAACCATGGTCTCATCGTCTCTAAGGGTGTACAAGTAATATATATGAAGAAAATACCAAACATGACAACCTAAGATCGATCTATCTTATTATTCCTAACACGTACCACATAATCATGTTAACACATAGCCAAAACGATCATACAGACACATCACACATACTGAGGAGAACCGACAAGAATGACGCATCACTTTGGATAACCCACTTAGATTCCTTACTAGAAATCACATCCGTAAAATGCATTTCTAACTTGCTCCCAAGTTCGTTAATCCAAACGCCTAAAAGCAAGACTAATCAATCCTAAGGTCCAACCTCCATACTCACATATACACAATAAGCTATCATGCTTATGTTCTAAACACAGGCAACCAAGCACACACACATCTTTCCTCACAAGGTAATGCACCCTCTTTCCACGGCTCATAGGCATTCGAACCTAGAGCTTTGATACCAAGTTATCATGCCCTAAACTCCGGATCATGCGAAAGCCCACGAATAACCACCAAAACTACCTGAACAAAAAGGGATAAAAGCCATAAAGCCCAAGCGAGGCTAAAACCTTTGTAAAAACATACTACCGAGGGTTTATTTGATTTAAATGAGTAGCTCAAGAAACTATGGTTACAGTCCCACAAGCCAAGCCTTTAAAAAACAAAATATAAGTTTTGGATAAGAAAATTTTTTCTTTTTAAAAAAAGCTTAGGTCGTTCTAAAATCTCCCTCGAAGAAAGAGAGTTGAATGAAGCCTAAACCATTTGAAAACTCCTTTTGTAAGCAGTTGAATCAAGCAATGAAAAACATAGTAAAAAACTACATAAAATAACAACTAACCCATAGTTTTCTCGAAAGCAATAAATTATGCATACGTCCATAAGAATTACATATTCTTTACAACATGTTACATCCAAACATGAAACATATACAAAAAGATATAAACTACCTAACAGAGACAAAACATCAGTCTTGTCATCTGCCACCTCTGGGTACTTCAAGGTCAACCTACAAGACCACGTTCACTTGAAAAAGTTTTTTTTAACAAAATCCCACACCGTGAGCCGAAGCCCAATAAAAATAGACTATAAAGTAGTAAAGCAGGATATGCAATCATATAACATAGTTGACCCAACCACATGAGCCTCAAAATGATTTTACTTTACAAACCCCAAGTTTTCCATCAGGCTAACATAAGCCTCAAAAAGGTTTTCCATCCTCAAAACCAAGTATTTCAACAATGCAAATAACGTTTCACATTTAATGAAAAATAGTAACAAAATGTTATTTTTCCACTCGGATCAAAAAATTGAGGATAAAATGATATTTTCAATTCGAAACACACAGCCAAGGAAAACTAGATAAAATGAATTCTATGTACCGAGTCTGTCAACTCAAGATAAAGGCAACAACTATAGACTCATTCCTATTATCTTAGTCCTGAACCACTTAAGACCTACTAGATAATGACAAATTATATACGAAGTAACAACAACGTAAATCACTTAGTTTACGGGCCCAAACCCCGAGGGTACTAAGCACCCACCACCTCATTTACGGGGATTGACCGGAAGGCACATAGGGACCTACAATGTGCACTTTTTTGGACTTCCACCAAGGAGAACTACAGGCCCACATCCACACACACACTATCATAGCACATCTATAGGATACTTTAAAAACCAGTATGTAGCTCTACTACGAAAAACCATAAAATAGCTATACATCAATATGTATAAAAAGTGATCAAGTGGCCCACCGCCACATCATCCATCAACATGGAGATCAAACAACCATTAAAACATGTTTCCATCAAAATATTTAAAAAGCTGAGACTCAACCCCAAGGGTTAGCTCTAAACCTCCCAAACACGTTTTTCAAGATGTTCATAAATCCTCCATTCTCAAAACTACTTTTTGAAAACTACGAACATCCACAAGTCATATCATGTAGTAAACCAAGAAAAGTGCAAAATATGCTTTTTACCTAAAAAACAAGGTTTAAAGATCAAACATGATATATAAAGCATTTTCAATCGGTGAAAAAGCATATAACTGCACGTAGCTCCCTTTAACAACAATATAGTCTAGGATCTTACTTCGTTTAGGTAAAAGCTCGACATCCCAAAAATTGAACCTCGACCAAATGGGATTATGTCAGGATAGATGCGAAGCCCCAAGAACTAATAGCAAGGATCCACTGTCCGATCGCTAAAAATCGAGCCCCGGGCCCATCAAAATCTAGAGAAAAGGCAGATGTTTCATGAGAGAGAAACCAGATCTAAAAAATAAATATCCCAAAATATCTCCAATGTCTGATATTTATAGAAAATGCCCAAAATCAGGGGTTCAGTCGACTGGATGCCTAACCCAGTCGACTGGATGAGGATACTGGAATGCCAAGAAAAGCTCTACCGACATAGATCCGTCGACTAGAGTCCCAACCTAGTCGACTGGATCACCATATTGCCACCCCAGTCGCCTGGATCACCCAGCCCAATCGACTGGACAACGGAGAAAAATGACTTCTGTTTTAAAACAAGTTTTACACCCCTTTGCTAAACCAAACATGCCTCTTTCAAACCCGAACAAGCATAAAACTCATACACACATACTTTTCTATTATGAAGAAAAACAAATCCAACACACCGAGGTCAAGAGTTAACTCAAACTCTATCAACACTTAGGCATTTCAAAAAACAAAACGGGTCAGAGTCTCACAACTCTCCCTCTCTTAAAGAAATTTCGTCCCCAAAATTCATGCTGAAACTCAAGCCAAACACCAGCTCATCTACCATAAACAATCTCTTATACAAACCCAATAATACTGCACAATAGCAGAAATGCCCCAACAACTGAAATTCCAAACCTATCGCCACACGAGGTGAACACGACTTAAAGATTTGATCTCCATAATAACTGCCTACACGTACAAGTTCCACTAACATAGCTTTCATCCAACAAACACCTGTAAAATGTCAGATTGAGATCCAACTCACCCTGCCAAACCTCAAAATAAAACCCTCACTTAACACAAATCATCCCAGTAACGAACGCATCACACGAGACCAATTGATCATGTGACCTGATCCCAAACATTCTCTATGCTAAAATATAGGGACTACCACCCCATTCTCACTGCCACTTACGGGTTCAATCACAACTCACAATGCACACAAAGGAGTATCTCTGGGAGTTCAAACTCACGACATCGGACCCTAACATAGATCACACGAAGTCACATGCTTTGCGCACCAACCTTACTCACGTTCTAACGATCATAAGACGACCACCGACTTTGATACCAGATCATCACCCTGCCAATGCCAACATCACCATCACTGAAGCTGACATGATGCGGATCCACGAGCAATAACACAACACCCAACTCTAGAGAGAAGCTCACTTAACCCACCTGGAATACTAAAGAATGCATGTTATCAAACCCTCAAACCTTCATCCTCTATTCAACCTTCCATCACGAACCACAATTCTCACCCTAGAGAAATGACCTAGACAAAGTTCCACACAATTGAAAACCAATCCGGCATCACAGCCACGAGGCATCCTGACCCCAACGAGTAACTTGACTAAGCATGTCATGCAGACAGAACATTTCATAAATTTCCAACAACCTATACAAACCCAACTGTATCTCCCGTGCAACTCAATGTCTCGCCATTAGATCACTGATACCAAGACTACATATCAACCTCAAATCAAATATGATCGCCATTAGATGACATTAATCCCAACGTAGAACACATACATCAATTTCTTAAGCTCATAATAGTAGAATATTCAAACCCAAGACACCAACCAAGCAATTTCCTCATATGTAGAAGTCATCACGGCCCTCTTGATCCCAACCAAACAATTGTGTCAGTCTGAACAGGCCACACCAACCAAGGCTTCTCAAACATCGTATCCTTCCTGGTTCATACCTTACCATACTCTCAGAATCATCATATAAACAAACGGTTATGCCAAAACATAACACTTACCACAATTGACGATCACTCCTCAACTTTAAGAACTCTGAGCAGTTTAAATCCCCAAACAAAACCCAAAGCCAGACTCTCAAAAATCTATCAAGAACCCACCATGTGACGCCCCGTCCTCTGGGCACGTTGCGACATACATAAATATAAATAAATGGATATTCTATCCATTCATTCATATTTACATATGTTAGTTATTTCATCATAAAGGAGTTCTAAATCGTTCAAAGTTACATAAGTATTATAGTTTCACCAAGAAATTTCAAAAATTACACTAAGCATGGAAAAAACTAAGTATAAGTACAAAAGTAGAGATCTCGACTCTTCAGAATGCATCAGCGGGACCCATGTGCTCTTGGAACTCATCATGTTTTTCAAACTCTTCTTCTCCCTCTGGGATGACTTTCTGCAAGAACTTCTTTTCACCTGTGGCACGAATGCCATGAGCCAAGGCCTAAAAGCAAAATACTCTATCCTTCTAACTAATCTCATATCACAAAATTCACTGCAACACATACCATATAACACCCACAATTTATAGTCAAGGAGATAGACAAACTTATGAAAAGATAGCAGATAAGTCAATAAGCATGCATATATGAGAGATGCCGCGTATGCAATGCCGATGCCCAACCCAATATGCACCCAGATTATAGCAGGAATTCCACACCGGGAATTACCAGAGTAGACTTTCACGGGTATTTGATCATCAAAACCGTCATTGCGCCTCGTTGTGAATAGTAACCACATCACCTGACGTCATGCCATAGCTATTTTACTCAATGGCAACGGTGTGGGGTCCGCGCCATATTCTAGGCCAATAATATTCAATAAACCATTTCAAACACCGGGGACACGCCCAAAGTGTATAAACCAATTCTGTAGCACCAGGGACATGCCCAGAGTGCACAAGGGTAATTCATCCCAAGTGATTTGTCTCACCTTAAGACTCATGATGCCTTCGCCGGTGTCAACCCAAAAGTCTAAGCTATCAAAATCAGAATGTTAGCGACGAACCCATGGTGCCCAACAATATCCGTAAACCATTTCAAATATCGGGGACACACCCAGGGTGTATATAAACCAATTTTTTGACACTGGGAACACACCCAGGGTGCACAAGGGGAATTCATCCTAAAAATTTTTTTAAAATGACAACCAGGGACGCCCTAGACTTAGAATCAAGAACGACAACCTTAATACAGCCCATCCCAACAACGATTTATACAGATAGACTCCAATTTATCAGGATGCAAATGTAAATGTCAACGATGTATGGTATGGATCTCAAATACAACCATCTTTAGCATAGCATCAACTAGCATGACAAGATTTATGGTACAACATGCAAAGCATAAGGTACAACTATGTGAAGCACAAGCTACAATTTTTTTCAAGATATGATTCAACATGATCGCATGAGTTCTAAATCATCATACATTCACTTAAAACACTAATCAACTAATTCATATTGATCATTGTACAAAAACTCGGGTCTCACAACAAGGTACTCACACATACACTTAGCAACTTTTAAGGCAAAAAATCAAGTATTAAATTAAAATGGTCAACAAGGTTTTGGGGTATCTAACTTAAAATCAAGTTATAGTTTTTATATACCATTTACATAAAAATATTTTCTTCAACTATCATGTTTAACACCAAGGTCAAATCCTAAGGCAAAGGGCTGAACAAAACATCCTAAGCAAAAACGGTTCGGCACTTTTCTCAAGATTTCACAAAAAACATGCTTCTATTGGTCTCAGTTTTGGGGTATCCGATCAAGTCCAAATGAGCCCAATTTTTAGTATGTTCTAGCTCAGCACACAATAATATCTCATATTATTCATAAACATAACAGCCCCTAATTTCCAACTACGACGCCTTTTTAGTTTGATTTTGGTTCTCGATTTTTAGAGTTTTTAAAGGGATGTGTTGAGGGATATGAGACACAAGGTTTAGAGGTTTTACTTACTTATTTATAGGGCTCAAAGATGGTGGCACAGAAGGACTTAGCATTAAAAAAACTCATCTCCTTGATTTCTCCTTCCTTTCTTCCTTTCTTCTTTTCTTCTCCCTCCTTTCTATCTCAAATTTGTAGAACACCTCAAGAATACTCAAATCTGGTTTCCTTTCTCTATATGGATGAAAATATGAAGGGAAGGGAGTGGTGTTTGGCTTGGTTTATATAGGAGAAGGCTAGGGAACAAGATAATTAATTTTTTTGTACTTTTTTTTATTCATTTCTTCACATGGCTCATTTAATTTAGTTCAAGCTTTGAGGGGATAAAATCAGATTTGGAAAATCTAAAATATAGCTATGGTCAGTTTTGGTGGACAAAAATCTGATCCCCCATCAATCAAGGGATTTTTCTTGGTTTCCGTGCCCCTTTGTGCAACAAAATGCATTAAAAGTTAATTTGATGTATATTTTTGGTGTCTTTTCCTACTGAGGCCTATTATTTTAGTATGTTTACAATAAATATAGTATTCCCATGTATTATCATAGTTTTCATAGCAATTGATTAAATAGATGTAGTCTTTTAAGTCAAATTAAGCTATTTTGACAATATGTGACCTTTTGACTTATTTTGTTGTGTATGAACTTCAATAATGATTTGCTTACTTTTGTTGACCTATAACACTATATTATTATGTATATTACTTGTTCAAGAAGTATTGGATCATCATAATGCTTAATTTAATACATTTCTCATCATTTTCAACTAAACAGAAGGCAAAAAGTCACTTTTTGGCACTCTTTCCAAGGTGGTCGGCCACTAAGGGGTGTTTTTGCCATTTTTGATGTTATTTTATCTTTTACTACTTAATTGTATATAAATTTTTGATTTAGGGTATCCATGTGTCAAAATTTAGATTTTTAAGACTTTTTGCTGTACTAAGGGGCAAAATGGTCATTTTACCATATTTATGAGAATTTTTTTATTTTTAACTCATTATTTCATGATATTTACTTTATTTAGAATGTTAGGAGAGTCTCCAGGTATTAAGGTTTTGTTACCTGAGTTTTGGACCTTTTTGAGACTTTCGGACTGAACTTAGGGTTTTCGATTCGAGTTAGGGTTTTGAATCTTGTCCGTGCTCTATAGCCTTGTGGACTATCCGTCACTAATACTAGGGTCCGAGCAAAGTCGTTACACACAATATAATTATCATAGCCGCACTATTTTGAAAAAATTCTCACTTTTCCAAGAGATAGAAACACAACCATATCCACACAATCCAGAACAAACTGCACACATCAGTTAATGATCCCTAACTGATCACTGCAGAAACAACTCTACGTCTCAACACCAACTCCCTTGTCAACAAGGACAAGCGTAAGCATTCCTGGTCTACCAACTCAACCTCATAGGCAACACAACCCAACTGGTTCAACCATCATACACACCGAGCCATACTGACTAGCTTACCATGACCTATCATGTTTACCACACTCATACGTACTCTTTTACGGTTCCCACTGTACCACCCCGGTCTGGATCCTAGAAGTAACCACCTAGATTGTAATGACCCGACTCGGATCCTAGTTGTAATAGCCCGGACTGTAACTCCTCACGGAACGATCTAAGCCCAAATCCTAGTATTAACAACGGATAGATAATAAGAACCTAGGTCGCTATATAAACAAGGAAAATCCTAAATTAGTCTGAAAACCCAAAGTAACACGAAACTCTAATTTGATCCAGAAACCGTAAAAGAGACTAAATACTCATAGGCAAGGCCCTAGCACTCAGGAAAGTCTTGAAATAGCTTAAATTAACTAAATAACATAAAATATTAAATTAAAAATAAAAAATTTCCATAACCAAGGTAAAATGACCATTTTGCCACTAGTATAGCAAAAAGTCTAAAAAATCTAAAATTTGACACATGGACACCCAAAATCAGATATTTATATACAATTAATTAATAAAATATAAAATAACAACAAAAATGACCAAAATGCCCATGCATGGCCGGCCACCTAGGAGAATGTGTCCAAAAAGCTACTTTTTGTGTTTTTAAGTTTAAAAATGAGAAAAAAGATGTATAAGTTAAGCATTATTTTGACCCAATACTTTTTATACAAGTAAAATATATAATAATATAATAATATAACTCAAGAAAAATAAACAAATAATTATTTAAAGTATCTACACAATAAATAAGTCAAAAAGCCAATTCTAGTCAAATTAGCTTAATTTAACTTAAAAGACTACAGTTATTTATTTAATTGCTATCAAAATTATGATAAATCATGAAAAGACTAAATTAATTATAAATACATTAATATAATTGATTTTAGTAGGTTTGGGTATATTAAATTAATATTTTATGCATTTAAATACACAAAAATGCACCAAAATACATTTTAAAACCCAAATAAATTACAAAAATCAGTTTTTATCTGCCCAAAACCTGCCCTAGCCGAGCGACACTGCCCCAAAATCTGAATTTGTAAGTTTTGAATAAATACCACCTCCCATGCAACTAATGGAAACTTAAGAAAATTCAAATTTTAAATAAATACCATAATTACACCCATTTGCATTTTTCTCTATAAAAACAAGACCTTAGTCTTGTCTCTCCCTCATGAATTTCGGCTAAGAAGTGAGAGTGAGAGGCTTCAAAAAATTCTAAGTGTTCTAAGAGAGAAGAAGGAGAGAAGAAGAAAGAAGGAAAGAAGAGAAGGAATGGAATGCTAAAAGAAAGTGCTATAAAGCTAAGTCCATATCTCCTTCACCAATTTGAGTTTCAAATAAGGTAAGTAACTCTCTTAAACCTTCTGGTATTCTCCCTCAAGATACCCCTCAATCCATCTCTATAACGAATCCTAAGAAGATAAAACAAGAAATGAGTCAAAAAGACGTCGTAGGAGTGATTTAGGGACTGTTCATGTATGAGTAAGCTTTGTATGTATTTGCATGTGTTTATTTTTGAGTTTTATGGCCTAAACATATTCTGGAGTTTTGATTTGTGTAAGTGTATAACATGTATGCAAAGAAAACATGTCAAAAATGCACACAATATAAGCTAAGAAACCAAAACCCTAAGTTTCCTGATTTTTTGGACTTATTCATTTTCTGTCACCGATTTTGAATAATCATAACTAAATGTAGAAAAATGGTCTTAAATTTGTTTTTATGTCCAGGTCTATATTTTTGAGTTGTCTTTCATAAAAAATGGTTTGAAGTGATTTCGTTGGGTAGAACTCCAGATATCTCATTTTTGCTAAAGAGTGTCAAATCTTGACCACTCTGAGTTGCAGACCTAAAAACCTTAAGTTAGAATGCAAACCAAGCTTAGATCAAAACACAAAACTTGTGGAGGACATATTTATCTTTCTGTTCACCAAAAATGAGTAAAAATACGAACTATTGATGGGTCAAAACACTTCCCAAAGTCACTATTGAGATTCAGTGACTGACAGACCTCTCTGTCAGACATTTTTGTGGGACCTAAAACCTAACTTTTTAGATGCCAAATCCAGAAGTGGTAAACATGAACTTTGTAGCTAACAAATCAAACTAGTTACTGAGAAAAAGTCAGCCCAAAATACCCTGGGATGATACCCCAAAGGTTTTAAACATTCTCTGTTAAAAACACACTCTGCAGACCCCTTTTAGGCTGACTGAACCCTCTTTATAAATTGGCCAAAATCTCAAACTTTTTACAAATAACATGCCTCAGCTCAAAATATGAAATTTATAGGGGATATCTTAAGCTAGAAGCTCACAAACAATTAGAGCCATAGCCATTGAATTGTTTCCCCAAAACAGTGGCCAACAGAGACTAAATTCTTATGTTTTTCTCTGTAAATTGTTGAACCGTTTTTAATAAAATAAAATAAATGACCTATTTTCTTTAGGAATTGACCTTAGTGATAAACATGAAAGTTATAGAAAATATTGTTATCTAATTGGTGTTGAAATTTCAGAAATTAAATCAATGACTAATTATTTCAAAACGCTGTCGCAACCCTAAAACTAGCAATTAAAACTTGTACCTAACATTAGCTAAGTGTTTGAATGGTGTGTTGCTTATGAGGCTTGAGTATGTAAATCCTATATGAACCTTATGAGTAATTAGTGTATGAAAATAATGCTTTTAACAAGATGAACTCATGCCAATGGTTCGAGTCTATGCTACTTAAGTTGTGGTTATGCTTTATACGCTTGTACTTAATGCTTTACCAAGTTGTATCATGTTTACGTACCATGCAACGATTAATTGTACACGAGAAGCATATTGCACGTCATGGGCATTTCTCCATTTCATCTTGGGTTATCGGAGTCCCCTTCGTATCTTTTGATTTGGTTGGGTGACATGGAAATCAATTATTCAGTGGTTGTGGATCTAGGGCGTCCTTGGTTACCATATGTGATATTGAATTGGAGGTTTTTACTATAAAAGGTGGATTTAGGCACCATGGGTTCATCACTAGATTTAATTTAGACTTTGGGTTGACACCTAATGAGTATCCTTGTTCTTAAGGTGGGACTAGTCGACCTGGAATAAGGATGGGTAAAATTGGATAAAGGTCGGTTCCCACGCCGTTGCCACTAAGTAAAACAGCTGTGGAATAAAGCTTGGGAATGAAAATTTACTATTCGCAATGAGGCGAGGATAGGTTAAGGTGATCAGAGCCATCAAGTCTACTCTGTAATTCCCGGCGTGGAATTCATGATACTGTTCTGAAAGTTCTTGGGATTGGGCATCTGCATTGCAGTCATTTGCATCACACACTTATTCTTTTGTTCTTATATATGTTCATCCTGTTGAAAATGACAAATAACCTGTAACTTCGCATTGGGTGCTACATGATATGTATTGTGGAATATCTCGTCACGAGTTTGTTAGACGGTTTAGGGAATTTTCTTCTGGGCTCCAGCTCATGGCATTTATGCCACCGGTGACGAAGAGGGACCCTTTGAGGAAGGCGGGTTCATTGAAGAGGAAGAATTTGCAGAAGAGGGAGAGTGGTAGGAGCAGGTCGACCTCAACGATGCAGTTCGAAGACATAGGACGTCTCTTTTTGATCTTTTGTTCAAGTTTTCCACGGACATGATGTAACTTTTGTTAAGTTGTCTAGATGACTGTACTTATTAAGTATTTTGAACAATCTCTGAACTGTTAATGATGTAATAGTTATCTTATGTATTTATGAACATCCAGTTAGAATATATTCCTTATTTATAGTTACATATGTCCTAACATGCCCAGGAAACGGGGTGTTACACCCACCGTAGGACAACACTAACCCCAACATATAATTCTTTATGGTCCCCAACCGCGAGAGCAATCGGATCCCAATTCACACACGTAGACGCCTGGATGTAGAGCATCTCACACCACGCGTCGAAGCCACAAAGAATCCATCTTACAAAACCCCCAGAGATTTTCCTGGTCTCAGAACACAACCAAATCTGAACCAATCAAGAACCTAACATCTCCATCCAACCGAGATGAAACAACTCGCACCAGACAACTGTCTACATGAAAACTCTCTCTCTCCCTCCGTCCAAATGAAAGAAAAGGGTTAACAAGAAACCATGACCCAAACTCAGCGTACTCCCAATACTCATCAACACTTAGCCTCTAAGAACTCGGTAAATATTACCTCGAGGCCACATCGACTACAGTCACACAGCTGCTATCAACTTCGATCACGATATTTAGATTATCCGCTACACCAAGCTCTTAACTCTCAGACCTCATTCACACACGTGAACACCGTCAATTAGTATACCTGGTACAATACACCCCATTAGACTACAAGCTCGTCACCAGTCATACACGGAGACACACGTCAACATTCCCATCACGCCAAGACCTCACTCCATAAGGTTGTGCTCACTCATCTAACTCCTGCTAGGCAAACCACAACCACGTCACAGCCTCGAGCCCACTGTCCAAGTAGCTCACATAGAAAGTGCATAGCACCGAACAAAGGAAACCCAATCCTGAGACCTTCCATCCAGAGTTACTACTAACTCCCTTAACTATGTAGACATGTCTCGCACTTTTGCTCTCAAGGCACACATCGATCACAGGAATCGTAAACCACAATTCCTCACCTATCACCTCAGGCCATCCAAACCACACGAGACATTGATGAACCTCATTACACTGCACTTTGTTTCCATGGGCAAACAACATCCCCACATCTGAACCTAAGGTGGAACACAAATAAACCCTGAATATATCACACACAAGATACATCATCTCAGCACTCAACCAACCACATGCACCTAGCACGATTTCCAAACACGATCTCCTAATCACTAGGATATTGATAAAACCACAGACCTGCTTTCACGTAGGAATCTGACAAAATTGATACTCGTCACATGTTGAAATCGTAACCTGAACCCCTACACATTCCAACACAACCACGACCCATGCTCATTCCAGCATAATTGTAACTTATACTCATCCCCATATCTTCAACCTTACTCACTCATAACTCAATTCTTAAACCTCAAGGAGGTTGACAACATCCAAAGTCATCAGAACTACTCAAACTCCCAACAACATCCTCAGATGCTACTCTGACAGCTGTCAACATCCTAACTACCAAGGAATATCTCCACAACCACTCACGTTCTGCTATCTCAACATACACTTGGCCAAGGATTACTACGCTCCCATCCACTATGTTTTCGTCTATACCCCATCCCGAGTACACGACACATGACATAACATGGCTCACGACGTACCTAATCCGTCACACGGCCAAAACCATGTACATCAAACCTTAACCGAAAGGGATTATCACTATCCACAACGTAACAATTGATTTCTAGAGTCTCCGACACCCCATCGCCCCTACTCATAAGACTATCCATAACACCCCTACAACTTCTGATAACTTACACTCAAGAGAAGCCAGCTACCAAAGCCAAAGCCATCAACCATGCTTCGACTATACTCGAACAAATCATTGCTCATATGATTACTCGACAGTTATCATCCATAGCCAACCTTACACGGCTGAACCCGACTCATCGACTAGTTCCACAACAAACCAAGCGGTTGACGCTCAACCCATAACCTCATCTTTGTAACTGATAGCAACCGTGTCGCACATCCAAGACCCAAACCACGGTCTTGTTTGAGGCAAAACTGTCAAGATTATTATTTTTGTAAACGATTTTTGGTAAAAAATTAACTGGACGGGCAAACACCGAAACGGGCTCCAGATAAAATTTTTGACGATAAACGATCAAAATAAACTCGTGCAGCCAAAGTTAATTTAGAAGAATACCTTTTGTCGATCGATTCTTCAACTACGATTTTATTATGAGTTAAACCTTTTGTTAAATCTTCTACTGTAATCCCTTACGCGATTCTCGAACGTAGTGTGGGCTACAGACTATCGAGAACTGGTACCGGCAGAACCCAGATAATTAATATTTGTATTATAAATAATACCGCTATCTAACTCACCGAAAATTTAGACCCATATAAGATCTCACCCTCTAATGAATTAAAATAACGAATATTAAATATATGTAAATTAATAATTATTTTAGAATTAAGAGAATAAGTACTATTCATAATATTCTTGAGGGTGTGAATTAATTTATATAGTCAGTAAATAATTAATTACCCTAAATGTTCCGTTTAATACACATAAAGTATACTGACACAGAGAGTCGAAACAATAGACGACGCTATTATCTATTTCTCCGTAATCAAGATAGGCATACTAAAACTCTGTGCCACAGTCGTACCGATGGTATGCCCATTTCTATCTAAACTGTGAACATAAAACTTATATTCTGCAATAACCAAAAATCTAATCTTCTGTGTGCAAGCCGTACTCTACACACCAGATTAAATATTATACAGAATATTGAATATCCATGCATAACAAAGAAATGGTATACATATATTGCTCATAAAGATTCTCATAAAATAGAAAATTAATTTTATTAAAATAAAATTAAATATTAAAAACTTTATTTTCAGTATACCAACCCTAGCAATCTCCCACTTATACTCAAAATCATGCTGCCCATATATTTAACTCCCATCCCCTCTACATGACTATCAAAAGTCTTAGCCGGTAAGCTCTTTGTAAAAAGATCTACAAGGTTATCTCTTGATGTAATCTTGATCACAACAACATCACCTCTCTGTACAATTTCTCGTATCAAGTGATACTTACGCTTAATGTGCTTGCCTTTTTTATGGACCCTTGGCTCCTTCGAGTTTGCAACCGCTCCGCTATTGTTACAGTAAAGTGTAATATCCGACTGAACTGAAGGTACCACCTCTAGATCCATCAGGAAGTTCCTGAGCCAAATGGCCTCCTTGGCAGCTTTAGAAGCTACCACATACTCAGCCTCCATGGTAGAATCACCAATGCAGGATGGCTTGATACTCCTACAACTTATAACTCCACCTCCTAAGGTAAACACATATCCTGAGGTAAACTTGCGGGAATCCTTGTAAGACTGGAAATCTGAGTCTGTGTATCCCAAAGGTACTAAACTATTTACCTGATAAACTAACATATAATCCTTAGTACTTTTTAGGTACTTGATTATATTCTTTATCGCAGTCCAATGCTCCTGCCCTAGGTTAGACTGATATCTGCTAACCATGCCAACGACAAAGAAGATGTCGGGTCTAGTGCAAAGCATAGCATACATGAGGCTTCCTACTGCCAAAACGTAAGGAACTGCCTTCATCTCTCTATCTCATCAGGTGTCTTAGGATACTGATCCTTGGATAGAGTGATTCTATACCTGAAAGGGAGAAACCCTTTATTGGAATCCTACATGCTAAAACGAGCAAGGATATTATCAATATACTTTTCTTGTGATAAGCCCAACATCCTTTATTTCTGATCTCGCACAAGCCTGATCCCAAGGATGTGACTGGCTTCTCCCAAGTCCTTCATATTGAATTGCTTAGATAACCATACTTTAACCATACTTTATTTTAGATGAGTAAGATATCGTATACATAAAGCACTAGGATGATCATCACGCTTCCGTCATGCTTCTTGTATACACAGGACTCATATGAATTTTGATCAAAACCATAAGACTTTATAGCTTAATCAAACCGAGTGTTTCAAGACCTCGATGCCTGCTTAAGTACATAAATGAATCTCTTAAGCTTACACAACTTGTGTTCTTGGCCGTTTGCAATGAATCTGTCTGGTTGTATCATATAGATACAATCGTCAAGACTTTTGTTAAGGAAAGCTATCTTGACGTCCGTTTGCCAGATTTCGTAATCGAAATGTGTAGCAATGGATAAGAGAATCTGAATAGACTTAAGCATGGTTACCGGCGAAAAGGTTTCCTCATAGTCGATCCCTTCTTTCTGAGTGAACCATTTAGCAACAAGCCTAGCTTTAAAGGTTTTAACCTTCCCGTTTGCTCCTCTTTTCTTCTTATAGATCCACTTGCATCTAATGGATTTTATCCCTTAGGGTGGTTCTATAAGTTTCCAGACCTGATTGGCATACATAGATTTCATCTCTGAATTCATAATCATTTGCCAAAGATTTACGTCTTTGTCTTTTAGTACTTCATTGTAGTTACAATGCTCGGTATCCAGTTCTATCGGGATCTTGTCAAATGACTCTCCCAAGAACATATACTAAAGGAAAAACTCCAAACGCCTAAAGGCACGACTAATCATTCCTAAGATCCAACCTCCATACTCACGTATACACAACAAGCTATCATGCTTATGTTCCAAACACAGGCAACCAAGCACACACACATCTTTCTTCATAAGGTAATGCACCCTCTTCCCACGACTTATAGGTATTCGAACCTAGAGCTCTAATACCAAGTTGTCATGCCCCAAACTTTGGGTCACTTGAAAGCCCATGAACAACTACCACCCGAACAAAAAGTGATGAAAACCATAAAGCCCAAGCGAGGATAAAACCTTTGTAAAAATGTACTACCGATGGTTTATTTGATTTAAAAGAGTAACTCAAGAGACTATGGTTACGGCCCCACAAGCCAAGCCTTTGAAAAACAAAATATAAGTTTTGGATAAGAAAATCTTTACAAAAAACAAACGAAATCTCCCTCGAAGCACAAGAGTTGAATGAAACCTAAACCATTTGAAAACCCCTTTTGCATGCCGTTGAACCAAGCAACAAAAAACGTAATTAGAAACTACAGAAAATAATAACTAACCCATGATTCTCTCGAAAGCAATAAATCACGCATACGTCCATAAGAATTACATATGCTTTACAACATGTTACATCTAAACATGAAATATATACAAAAAGGTATAAGCTACTTAACAGAGACAAAATATCAGTCTTGTCATCAGCCACCTCCGGGCACCTCAAGGTCAACCTATAGGACCACGTTCACCGGAAAAAAGTTTTTTTTAAGAAAATCCCAAACTCTGTACCGAAACCCAATAGAAACAGACTATAAAATCGTAAAGCAGGATATGCATTCATATAACATAGTTGACTCAACCACATGAGCCTCAAAACGGTTTTACTTTTTAAATCCCAAGTTTTTCATCAAGCTAACACGAGTCAAAAAAAGGTTTTTCATCCTCAAAATCAAGCATTTTAGCAATGCAAATAACATTTCATAGTTAATGAAATATAGTAACAAAATGTTATTTTTCCACTCGGATCACACAACCGAGAACAAAACGATATTTTTCACTTGAAACACACAGCCGAGGAAAACCAGATAAAATGAATCCTATGTACCGACTCTGTCAACTCAAGACAAAGGCAACAACTATAGGCTCCTACCCATTACCCTAGTTCTAACCCATTTAAGGCTTGTTAGATAATGACAAGTTCTATACAGAGCTACAACAACGTAAACCACTTAGTTTATGGGCCTGAAACCCAAGGGTACTAAGCACCCACCACCTCGTTTATGGGGATCAACTCGAAGGCACGTAGGGGCTTACTCTGCGCACATTTTTGGACTTCCACCAAGGAGCACTACAGGCCCACATCCACACAGACACTGTCACGGCACATCTACAGGATCATTTAAAAACCAGCATGTAGCTCAACTACAAAAAATCATAAAATAGCTATACATCAACATGTACAAAAAGAGATCTTGTGGTCCATTGCCGCATCATCCATCAATATGGAGATCAAACAACCTTTAAAACATGTTTCCATCAAAACATTTAAAATGTTAAGACTCAACGTCGAGGATTAGCTCTAAATCTCCAAAACACGTTTTTTAAGATTTTCATAAATCCTCCATTTTCAAAATCACCTTTTGAAAACTATGAACATCCACAAGTCAAATCATATCACTCCCTAAAATTTGGGTCACGTGAAACACCCAAAAAAAACCATACAAACATCCAATTCGATGTTCACTCTCAGATAAAAACATATATGCATTGTATATCATCGCCAATCGGCTTACAATACATAAGGCTCCAATGTCAAAAAGCTTACATTACACGGTTCCAACACCGTAAAAGGACATGTAAACATACATGGTTCAAAGAAACAAAAAGACAGACTACAAATCTTCCACCCCTCCGACACCTCCGAATCAATTTGCACGATCGGTACCTTAAATCCCACACCGTGAGCCAAAGCTCAACAGAAACTAGACTAGCATATAATACAAGCAAAACATGCTTAAAAAATGATGTCTAACGGGAAAGCGAGGATAAGAACCATCTTTTGACTGACAAGAGCCTCAAAAATGATTTGAAAACAATTTTATATCACGATTCACATGAGTCTTAAAAATAATTTGAAATTGGTTTTAGCCATCCCATAATATATTACATGCAATCCATATACCTTCTCGGGCTTTCACCGAGGGACCGCAGCCCAAACTAATGCACCTTTACGGTCTTTCACCGAGGGACCTCAACCCAATGCCTTGTTGACCAAAGCCAATGTATACACCTTCTCGGACTTTCACTGAGGGACCGCAGCCCCACCTAATGCATCTTCTCGGGCTTTCACCGAGAGACCTTAGACCCATCTAATGCATCGTTAGCCAGAGCTAACTTGTACAACCCATGCAACACATACCACCCAAGCAACTCAACACATGCATCCCACACAACGCAACACATGCCACCTGTGCATGCAACCCATGCAACACATGCAACGCACGCAACCCGTGCAACGCACACCACGCACGCAACCTGTGCAACATACGTAACATAGAAATAAAACTAGAGTTTTATATAAACAAGAGCCACATATCCGTCTTATAACATGCATGAATAAAACTAGAGTTTTATAAGCACAAAATCAAATATAACCACAACGTCATACATAACAATGCCACATAACCCGTCACGACATCTCATGCGACACAACTGTCATCCACTCACCTGAACGACCCGTCCACTCACCGGGACAACCAACGATACAGAAAACTAAAATCTAACTCGGAGGCCAACATCGCTCAAGCACTCAAGCGCTAAACCACCACTCGAGCGGTCCCCTACCGACATACATCACTGCCACACCACCGCTCGAGCAATCATCGTTGCGTGAAAAGAAAATAAACAAAGAAACAAAACCAAACTCCCATACGCATAACACGTATACATAAAAATGTAATTCTAAATAACAACCACAGTGGTAAATAACACGTCAAATATATATAACAAAAATGGTTTTCACCAAAACCCCATCTCTAAACAGAACATTGGAACCAACACGCGCCCAACACGGCAAACACGAACCCACACACGCCCAACACGGCCAACACGAACCCACCCATACCTGCACCAAATAATGCACAAACCACCACACATACAACCGTACACCAACACCTTGCATGACATGACCAACACCCTCTCCGTGACTTCAATTGACAGGACCTCATAATCCAATCAACTGAAAAACCACTAGAGGAGAGCAGTCGATCGAGCCCCATAAACTAATTGACTAAGAGGCCACCACACAACCATAAAAATACAAAATGCCCCAAGGAATACAAAACTTGGTGAAAAGTTCCAACAAGGATGAAAAATAACCTTTTCCAAAGCATTCGGCCAAAAATAGGTGAAAACGGTTAAGCAATTTTGACATACCCTTACTCTTTTGGTTATAACTTTGTCTGAAAAAGGAATTTTACTATGAAAAAGGTTTCATTAGAAAGACGACTTCCAGGGCCTCCATTTGAGTATAAGAATGACCCAATTTCAAGTCCAGATGAGGGAGAGATGATCAAAAGAAAATGGCCCTGTGTAGCCAGTCCGCTGGAGCGGACATCGGACGCTCGAGTGTGCAGGCACCCGAGATAAATCTATATTTTCCCCTATTTTATGTTCTAAGCCCCAAAATTCTCACACACTCGCTATGATGCTTTAAAACACACATAAACCTACCAATTCGCATTTTTTCGACACCCACGGACATACACTAACTCAAACCATCAAGAACTACTGAAAGAAACATTCAAAACCTGATTCCAACTGATCGAAACAACATAAAACCCCCTTTTAAACCAAAACCCAGTTGTTTTGAAACATAAATCGATTTTTTATCCATTTTAACCAGTAAAAACACACACGATTACACATAGCACCCTTATAAGACACGAGAGTCTAGGATCCTACGACGTTGAGTCAAAAAGTTGACCTCTCAATCCACATGCAAAACTAAACTTCGCCAGAATAATATTCTGTACGAATGAACACGTAGCCCACCATGCCAATAGTAGTGATCCGCTGTTAGATCATCGAAAATCGAGCCCTAGGCCCCCGAGAAGTTAGAAAGAAGACAGAGAGAAAATAAGAAAACTTAGCTGAGAAGTTTTGAAACTATCTTTTAAAAATATCTAACGCTAGATATTTATAAGCCACGAAAATATCTTCTTTTTGTTTTTTTGGAAACCCACATCACAGCGCCCAACGAATTCGGGAACCAACCCCGCATATATATCTAAAACCAAACATGTATAAAAATACATATAAACATGCTAAAACAAAAACCCTAAACACGTGTCGATAATTGCCGAAAAAGAAAACACGTAAGGGTCTCATAACTCTAGCCCCCTCAAAGGAATTTTGACCCCAAAATTCGGCACAAAGTCAAAAGGAAACAACCCCATCAATTGTAATCGACACAGGCATGAGAGATGGTCAGCTAAACCATTCCTAGGATATAGTCGAACAAGGTTAGGCATCCTAAACAACAGCTAACTATCTCAAAGACACGGGATCTACGACGCGTTCCAACCTCACATCCTCACCAACTTCCATCTCAATAAAGCACACCACCCATGGAGTCCACCACTAACTCCAAACCCACGGCCACAGCCTCGAACACAACCACGCCCTCTCTGCGCAGACATCGCGTCTATATGAAAGAAACACATAACACAAGATGCAGCACATCGCATGAACATAAACATTAAGCATATAAGCATGCTAACACGTAGCCACATAGGTTCATGCTCAACAAACCCCACATACCGAGGAGAACTGACAAGAATGACATGTCAATTTGGATAACCTACTCAGATTCCTTGCTAGAAATCACGTCAGCTAAATGCATTTTTAAATTGGCTCCCAAGTTTGTTAATCTAAACGCCTAAAGGCAAGACTAATCAATCCTAAGGTTCAACCCCCATGCTCACATATACATAACATTCACATATTATCCTACTACCATGCTAGTACTATAAAAATATCTTAACACATGCAGTCAAGCACACAATCAACCTGACATGGTAAAACACCTTATTCTCACAGCTCTTAGGTATTCGAACCCAAAGCTCTGATACCATTCTGTCACGCTCCAAACTCTGGGTCACATGAAACACCCAAAAATGACCATACAAACATCCAACTCGATGTTTACTCTTAGATAAAAACATACATGCATTGTATATCATAGCCAACCGGCTTACAATACATAAGGCTCTAACACCAAAAAGCTTACATTACACAGTTCTAACACCGTAAAAGGACATGTAAACATACATGGTTCAAAGAAACAAAAAGGAAGACTACAAATCTTCCACCCCTCTTGCACCTCCGAATCAATCTGCACGATCAGTACCTGAAAAACATTTTAAATCCCACACCGTGAGCCAAAGCTCAGCAGAAACTAGACAAGTATGCAATATAAGCAAAACATGCTCGAAAAATGATGTTCAGTTTTGTTTTTTTTTTACTCTCTTTCAACCCTTTAAAATAATTTTCACAAGTAAACGAGAAATCGAGGACAAGAACCATCTTTTAACTCACAAGAGCCTCGAAAACGGTTTGAAAATGATTTTATATTGTGATTCACAAGAGTCTTAAAAATAATTTGAAATTAGTTTTATCCGTCCCACAATGCATAAATGCAATCCATGTACCTTCTCGGGCTTTTACCGAGGGATCGTAGCCCTAACTATTGCACATTCACGAACTCTCACTGAGGGACCGCAGCCCCAACTAATGCATCTTTACGGTCTTTCACCGAGGGACATCAGCCCCAATGCCTTGTTGACCAGAGCCAACATATACACCTTCTCAAACTTTCATCGAGGGACCGCAGCCCCACCTAATGCATCTTCTCAGGATATCACCGAGGTACCTCAGCCCCATCTAATTCATCGTTAGCCAGAGCTAACTTGTACAACCCATACAACGTATGCCACCCATGCAACTCAACACATGCATCCCACAAAATGCAACACATGCCACACGTGCATGCAATCCATGCAACACACACCACGCACGCAACCCGTGCAATAGCCGCAACGCAGAAATAAAACCAAACTTTTATATAAACAAGGACAACATATCTATCTTATAACATGCATGAATAAAACTAGAGTTTTATAAGCACAAAATCACATATAACCACAACGTTTCACATAACAACGCCACATAACTCATCATGACATCTCATGCCACACAATCGTCATCCGTTCACCTGAATAACCCATCCACTCACCAGGACAACCAACGATACAGAAAATCAAAACCTAACTCGGAGGCCAACACTGCTCAAGCCCTCTAGCGCTCAACCACCGCTCGAGCGGTCCCTTACCGACATACATCACTGCCACACCACCGCTCGAGCGCTCAACCACTGCTCGAGCGATCATCGTTGGGTGAAAAAAAACAAACGAAGAAACAAAACAAAACTCCCACACACATAACACGTATACATAAACATGCAATTCTAAACAACAACCAAAGCGGTAAACAACACGTCAAATATATATAACAAAAATGGTTTTCACCAAAACCCCATCTCTAAATAGAACATCGGACCCAACACGCGCCCAACACAGCAAACACAGACTCACACATGCCAAACACGGCCAACAAGGACCCACCCACGCCCGCACCCAACAATGCATAAACCTCCACGCATATAACTATGCACCAACACCCCGCACGACATCACCAACACCCTCTCCGTGACTTCAATTGAATAGACCCCATAATCCAATCAACTGAAAAACCACTAAAGGAGAGCAATCGATCGAGCCCCATAAACCAATCGGCTGAGAGGCCACCACATGACCATAAAAACAACAAAAAGCACCAAGGAATACAAAACTTGATGAAAAGGTACAATAAGGATGAAAAATAACCTTTTCCAAAGCATTCGGCCAAAAACGGATGAAAATCGATTAAGCAATTTTGACATACCCACACTCTTTTACTCATAACTTTTTCTACAAAATGAATTTTGTTGGCCTAACAAGGCTTCAATGACCGATTTTGATGATAGCAAACCTATGTATCTAATTGTGCAAATTAAGTATGTTTACAGGAAAGAAATGCTTAGCATAAGTCAAGATACCAACTGGAAGCTATGACGCATAACTTCAAATTAATCCCTTTGGCGACAAGGTTTTGGAACAAATGCAAAAGAGTTGAGATGTTGAAGGCTTGAGGCACAAAATTGTAAATTTCATTTGTAGGATCCATGTACACTCATATAACTCATGGATATGTGTGTTTGAAGCTCTTAGGATTCCTAAATATCTTAGAAATGTTTTTCCAAAGCATAAAAAGATCAAACCTTTTTAGAAAACAAAAAATCTGAATTTTTGTATGTCCAGCTGGCTGATGCTTCTTCCCCAGTCGACTGAGTGAGTTGGCCAAAAATGATTTTTAGATCTAAAATAGGTCAGTCGACTAACCCTTGAAGTCCAGTCGACTGAAGTCAAGTCCAGTCAACCGAACATCCTTCTCTAGTCGACTGAACAGCTTAAAATTTGAATTTTTACTGAAAACGGCTAGTTTGATATTTTCCTATTTAGCCCAACGGCTAGTCTGATTTTGGAGCCTATAAATAGAGGCCTTGAGCTCTTGTTTCAATCATCCAAAGCCTCTCAAACAGCTCTCATTCTATTACTTCTTTGTGCTTCAAATTCTTGAGTTTTTTCATACATATTTTTGAGAGAAATATTCATTAGAATTCTCTTTGAGCTCCATAGTCATATTCTATTAAAAAGTGAGTTAGAGAATTTATTGTTTGTGCTCATCTACTCATTGTAGGGGCATTCCCTTGTACTACGTCTTGTTGTTATATTATATTTGAGAAAGCCGTTTCTTAACAGAGGCTAATCCGCCTACAAAGATTGGATTGCTTGAGAAGGGTACATTCTAAAGAGAAGCTACTCTGCTTAGACTAAGGAGAGAGACTCCTCCGCCTATTAAAGGAGAGGTAGTAAGAAATCCTCATAGCGGTTGGCTTGAGATAAGGACGTAGGCCGTAGTGCCGAACCTTGTAAAAATCAGGGTGTTCATCTTCTAGCTTGCTCATTTTTATTTATTTATTTTTGCTTCTCATCACACACGTTTTCACTCAAATTATTCATCATTTATTTCATCATTTGATTAATTCACTTTGCAAGTAATATTATTGCACTTTAATTTTCTATCAAGAATCAAATCTACTTGCAAATTAAATTTGAAAGCTATAAATTGTTAAAACAAGAAAAGTTTTTTTTTACTTACCCTTGAATCTTTTATTTCTCAAATCCTTTAATATTTTGTTTAATCTAGAAAGTTTTTTTTTGAATCCTTTCATTTTACTTTGTCAAGTTAAAATCTTAATCTAGAAGTCATATTTGAGAAATAAAGGCTATACTTAAATTGTGAAAAATAAGTAGAGTGTTGTATTTGATCAAGAAGAAGTTTTATATTAAAATCTACACTTGTACTTAAATCTCTTAAGAAAAATTTTTGTTTTAATTTTCGAACTAAGAGCTATACTTGAATATAAAATATTTGTACTTTGAGCTAGGAAAATTTTAAATATCTAATTCACCCCCCTCTTCGGATTATACACATACTATTAATTGGTATCAAAGCCTAACACATTATTCTTAACAAGTTTCAGTGAGAAAGATCTATGGCAGGTATTGGTGTATCCCCTTTTGGAGAAGGTCAGTCCTCCACATGGCCTCCATTCTTTTGTGGTGTCAATTACACCTTTTGGAAACAAAGAATGAGAATATTCATTCAAACCATGGATTGGAGGGCGTGGAAGGTAATCGTGCAAGGTAACTTCACTCCCACTAAAATTGTAGAAGGTAAAGAGGTTCCTAAATTAGAAGAAGAAATGAATGAAAATGATATGAAGCTATTACAAATAAACTCTAATGTTATGAATGCATTATATTGTGTTTTAGATGTTAATGATTATTTTGGAAAAAATTTAGAAATAACTTATGAAGGCACACAAGATGTTAAAGACTTTAGAATAGATAGATTAATTAGTGAGTATGAAAGATTTAAGATGCATGAAGAAGAAACTATATCTAGCATGTACACTCACTTTACTCATATTATAAATTCTCTTAATGCACTTGGAAAAACTTACCAATCTTATGAG
>JAULJZ010197667.1:0-20076 GCA_032270985.1 Heliamphora pulchella
GCAAGTTGTACCATGTGCTATGTCATGTTTATATACCATGCCATGTTTAGTTTCATACCATGCTATTGTTAAGTTGTTCTTCAAGATGCAAGTTGTTGTAGCATAAGCATCATTGCATTGCACTTGGCGCATCTTATGGGTTGGGTTTTGTGCGCAAATTATTGGCTAGAGGATTTAGAATAAGAATGGAGGATTTGGAATAATATCATGATTAGAGAATCCTTGTTGATGGGGGTGTTAACAATGGACCATATACGTCTTGAGCCGTGTTACGTCTTGAGCCGTATCACGTCTTGAGTCGAACAGCAGCTATACGCCCCAGTGTTCGGGAACGCTGATGAACGAGAACCGAACGTACAGGAATGTAGTGGTACCATTCGGGTTATTATATTGATATGTAGACTTTGGGCCATGTGCATCCTGAGCCGTGTTACATCTTGAGCCGTATCACGTCTTGAGCCAAATAGCCGCTATATGCCGCGGTGATCAGGAATGCTGATGTACGGGAGCCTAACGTACGGGAACATAATGGTTCCATTCAAATTATTATGTTAGCTTGATTTACCTTTAGGCCATGAACGTCCTGAGCCATGTTACATCCTGAGTCGTATCACGTCTTGAGTCCAATAGCCATTGTACGCCACTGTGATCGGGAATGTTGACGACTGGGAACTTAAATTACGGGAATGTAATGGTGCCATTCTGATTATAGTGTTGGATATGATCGACCTTGGGACATATACGTCCTGAGCCGTGCCACGTCTTGAGCCGAATGTCCGCTCTACGTCGTCGTGATGGGGAACGTTGGTGTACGAGATCTTAACGTACGGGAACGTAATGATGTTACTCAAAATTTGATTGGTTGATTTATAATCGGGTTGGGTAACTGCATTGTATTCATCTGCGTCACGCACTCGCACCACTGTTCCGATATGTGCTTGTCCTGTTAAAAATGATAAATTATATGTCTATTTGGTGTTAAAATCTTATTGGGTATTATATGATATGTATTATAGGATATTTTATTGCGCATTTGTTAGACGGTTTAGGGAATTTGCTTCTGGACTTTGGCTTATGGCATTCATGCCACAGGTGAGTGTGATGAGTTCGTTGAGAAAGTTGCCCCCGAAGAAGAAGATAGAATCGAAGAACGAAGTGAGTGGTAGGAGCCAGCGGACCCCGATGATGCTAGCTGAAGAATTGGGGTTTTACCTTTTGGTCTTTTTGGTTCAGTTTCCACAGGCGTATTATAATTTTGTTAAATTTTCTGGTGAAATTGTAATCGTTATGTACTTATGAACAGCTCAGAACTTTTAAGGATGTAATATTTATGATATGTAAATATGAATGAATAGTTAGAATATTTCCCTATCTTTATTTATATATGTCCCGATGTGCCTAGAGGACGGGGCGCCATAGTTGGCCTCATAGCCTAGGTTTAGTGAACCTTCAGGCCTTGGGTTGTGGAAAACCATGCGTTCTGTCGCATAGAAGCATTGTAGGATGCGTTTTGTTAATTATAATTATCATTTATATATTATAAGAACTAAAATCTGCTGCGTCTAAGTCTTATAGTGAGTCGTGTTAGGACGTCACCGGGATCAGAAACTATAAGGAATCTGCATGGAAAGGACGAGTAAGAGCATCGAGATCAAAGATCGGAGCTTCATGCAACTAGTTGTCTTATTTTAAGGGTGGTATAACGGAGTACACACTAAGAGAAGTTTTTAGATATCACCTCGAGAGCCACCGTTAGAATCCTGCAACCCCATCCTTATAAGTTCCTTTCTCGTTTACCCCCAAGCTTTTTTGTTAAATTTGGTACCTACTTGAAGTTCTTTGTGTATCATTCCTGAACTGTACTGTCAAGTGTCGTTCGTTAGTAACCCTTATGCACCCAAGTCTTGTTAATAATTCTATAAAAACTTCAATCCTAGAAAACACCTTTGTCCTCAAGTTTTCACACCTCAATAATGATCGATATTTGCATTTGATCCTCCTCCTATTCAAGCCAGCCTCCTTGAACTAGCTCTTCTTTCATAGAACTCGATATTAATTCTTTGTTAATTACCCATTTTAAACATTCGACATTGATAAAATCTTTGCTATCGTTCATCTTCTCTTGATTCTAAAACTACAATCTGTTGCAGTGATTTTTGAGAATTCTTTTGTAGGGAAGTAGACTTGGATACTTAATTAAAGTACGTTAGGCCAACGTAACTTCAGGGCAAATATCTAGTTTAGCTACCCATTACTTAACATCACTTTTATCATAATCTGATAGTACTAGATTAGTTCCGATGATATTTGTTTAGGTATTGCTCACTATCTTCCTCTTGCTTCGCCCACATTTGAACCCCAAATAACCACTCAATTTCTGTCAACGGTGACAACCTTAACTATGACCATTTGACCTCATCCAACATACCTTTGGGATCATCCAGGAATCTTTTCTTAAATCTTGGTAAATGGTTTTTTCACCTTTTCTAAGCCACTCTAAACCCCAGCCACGTATTGTGCAGTCTAGTACATCATTCGAAATTCTCGGCTAAACTCTGGACCACTCGCCACCCCAGGTCACCTCTCCTAAGACCTAGATCGATGAGAAATGATAGTTATTAGATTTTAGAACTCTCTTGAGAAACTCAGATTGTGCACGTCCTCAGAGGAACCACCCAGCGCATCATCGAGTCACGAAGTAGATCTCTACCTAGAGTTAAAGCACAGGATGTTAGTCAGCATCTGCGCTTAACGTAGTTTGAAGATCAATAACCCTGACTACAAGAACTGCTAAGTAGGATCTCATATAGCATCTCTAACGGAGATCTACATGAAGGTTCCTATTGCCATCACTGATAAGGCTCGCATGAAAACCGCAGGAGTGTGGTACCTGGAAGTACAAGGGAAACGCTACGAAACTTGGAAGTAACGTGGGACTATGCAGTCAAAGTTCGATGGTTTTATCCATACCTATTCTGGTTGGGCCCTTATGTGTTATGTGCCTCACTCTTCGTAATCCCTCTTTGTACTCGAACTCAAAGGATAAGAAATAAAAATGAATAAGTCTTAAATTAACTCCCCGAGATCCTAAAACCTAGAAATAATTAAGACCTGAAAAAGAAAACTCACTAGCCACAACACCTTCCCTCTTTATTCGGATGGCAGGTAGACGACCTAACCATCAACAGACAGCAGATGGACCCATAGACGAAGGAGCGCTAGGATTAGCCCAGGTCTTGTGTGAGCTTGCCACCAGCATTAACCGTCCTCACATCTGAGATAGGGCGTGGTTCTTGTCAGAACTCAGAAAATAACGAGCCCCTATGTTCAAGGGAGGAGCTGAACCGAGGGTAGCCGAAGAATGGCTGAGAGCTATCAAAAAAATTATTTAACTCTATGGGAGTGTAGACCGATGCCGATCAAGTAGCTCTAGCAGTGCACCTATAGGAAGGAGAAGCCGACTACCGGTGGTTTATGATAAACAACACCCAAGATGTGGCAGCTCTAACTTGGAATCAGTTTGAAAAATTATTTTTGAAAAAATACTTCCCATCTCCCTTTTGATAGAGACAAGTCAGAGAAATTCTAGAACTAAAACAAGGGTCTATGTCAGTAACCCAGTACGTTAACCACTTCGAAGAGTTGAGCCGATTTGCCGTGACCATCATACCGGATGAAGAATCAAGGGCACGAAAGATCGAGTGGGGCCTAGAACCCTCTATCCGAATTAGAGTAATATGCTTACAACTTCCAACTTACACTCAAGTAGTACAAGCAGCCCTATTGGCAGAAACAGACTTAGCCAATTCTAAAAGGATTTGGAGTCAAAAAAAAAAAAAGTACTGGTCAAGGAGGACCACTAAGGAACAATAGGGAAATTGTTCCCAAAAAGTTGTAGCACTTAGCCGACAGACCAAGGCAAGCAAGGGGTCAACCTACGAAGGTAAGGCTCTGCTATGAATGTGGTCAACCTTGGCACAAAAAGTCTCAATGTTCACAGCTAGGACAGGGGAACTGGGAAAATCAACCACATCAATGGAAGCAACCGCAACCTCGGTCGGAATAGCACCAACAACATATCCAAGCTGCCAGGCCTTTTGATGACGATCAGAGGTACGCTCGTATTCGTAACTTAAGGATGCATGTAGTTTAGACTTGTTATATCATTACAAGAAAGAGGATGCGTAGTGGATAAGGCTTTAGGCTAACACGACGCTAGTCAACAACCCCACGACATAGGTACGCAGCGTTACATTTGAAAGTTGTTGTAGCAATCGGTTTAAAGTTCTAGCAAGATAAAGCAACCATTACTCAAGGTACTAAGCGTATAAGCCCGGCCCAGTCCACACCCTCAATAAAGAACGACTCAAATAAACAAGTGCCCAAGTTTGAAGAGAAATGGATCAAGGAACTATAAAAAAATTATCTAACTATTCTGAGAGAGAAGAAGAAGGAAGGAAGGAAGAGGAAGGAGAAAAGGATCAAGGAAGGAGCATTGAAGCTAAGTTCTATTCTCTTTCAATCTTGTAGCATCAAAAGAGGTAAGCAACTCCCTTAAACCTTCTGATATTCTCCCTCAAGATATCTCTCAATCCATCTCTATAGCAAACTCTAAGAAAAAAAAAATGAAGATTAGGTTAAAAAAGGCGTTGTAGACGTAAATAGTGGACTGCTAGGACAAGATTGTGTTTTGTATGAGCTTGCATGTATATTTTTTTAAGTTTTATGGCTTGTGTGTATTCTGAAATTTTGGTTTATGTGAGTTTATAACATGCATACAAAGAAAACATGTCAAAAATGTACACAACATAAGCTAAGCAACCAAAACCCTAAGTGGCCTGATTTTCTGGACTTACTTACTTTCTGCTATGAACTTTAAAACATTGTAACTAATTTTAGAAAAATGATGATTAAGTAATTTTTGTGTCCAGATTTAAATTTTGGAGTCCTCATTAATAAAAAAATTGGTTTGATGTGATTTCGTTGAGTAGAACTCCAGATATCTCATTTTTTCCAAAGAGTGTCAGATCTTGACCACTCTGAGTTACAGACCTAAAAACCCTAAGTTAGAGTGAGAACCGAGCTTAGGTCAAAACGTAAAACTTGTAGAGAACATATTGGCTTTCTCTCCACCAAAAATGAGCCTAAAATATGAAGTCTTGATAGGTCAAACCCTGTCCCAAAGTCACTGTTGATGTTCAGTGACTGACAGACCTCTCTGTCACACATTTTTGTGAGACCAAAAACCTAACTGTTTAGAAGCCAAATCCAAAAGTGGTAAACATGAGAAATGTATCAAACATATTAAACTAAATACTGAGGAAAAACTAGCACAAAATACCCTTGGATGATACTCCAAAGGTTTTAAGCATTCTCTGTTAAAAACAAACTCTAACATACCCTCGAATGATAGCCCAATTTCTATGATTTTCTCTGTAAAATGCTGAAGGGGTTTTACTAAAATAACATAAATAACCTTTTTACTTTAGGAACTGACCTTGGTGATAAATATAAAAGTTATAAGAAATATTTTTATCTAATTGGTGTTAAAAGTTTAAAACTTAAATCAATGTCTAAGTATTTCAAATCGTTGTCGCAACTTTGAAACTAGCAATTAAACTTGTACCTAAAATTGGCTAAGTGTTCGAATGATGTGTCACGTATGAGACTTGAGTGTGTGAACCTTATATGAACTTTTTAGGTAGTTAGTATATGAAAATTATGCTTTTGATGAAATGAACTCATACCGACAATTCGATTCTATGTCGCATAAATTATAATTATGTTTTGTATAGTTGTACTTGCTGTTTTAGAAAATTGTACCATGTGCTATGTCATGTTTATATACCATGCCATGTTTAGTTTCATACCATTCTATTGTTAAGTTGTACTTCAATATACGAATTGTTGTACCATAAGCATCACTGCATTGCACTTGGGGGATCTTGTGGGTTGGGTTTTGTGCGCAAATTATTGGACAGAGGATTTAGAATAAGGATTGAGGGTTTGGAATAATATCATGATTAGAGAATCCTTCTTGATGGGGGTGTTGACAATGGGCCATATAGGTCTTGAGCCGTGTTCTATCTTGAGCCGTATCACGTCTTGAGTTGAACAGCAACTATACGCCACTGTGATCGGGAACGTTGATGAACGGAAACCTAATGTATGGGAACGTAGTGGTACCATTCGGGTTATTATATTGATATGTAGACTTTGGGCCATGTGCGTCCTGAGCCGTGTTACGTCTTGAGCTGTATCACATCTTGAGCCGAACAGCCGCTATATGCCGCAGTAATCGGGAACGCTGATATAACAGAAGCCTAACGTACGGGAACGTAAGAGTGCCATTCAAATTATTATGTTAACTTGATTTACCTTCGGGCCATGAACGTCTCGAGTCATGTTACGTCCTGAGCTGTATCACGTCTTGAGCCGAATAGCCGCTATATGCCGCTGTGATCAGGAACGCTGGCAAATAGAAACTTAACATATGGGAACGTAATGGTGCCATTCTGATTATCGTGTTGAGCCGAACATCCTGAACCGTGCCATGTCTTGAGCCGAACATCCTGAGTCGAACGTCCTCTTTTTGCCATCGTGATCGGGAACGTTAGTGTACGGGAGCCTAACGTATGGGAACGCAATGATGTTACTCAAAATTTGATTGGTTGATTTATAATCGGGTTGGGCAACTGCATTGCATTCATCTGCATCACGCACTCGCACCACTATTCCGATATGTGCTTGTCCTGTTAAAAATGATAAATTATCAGTCTATTTGGCCTTAAAATTGTATTGAGTATTATATGATATGTATTATAGGATATTTTGTTGTGAGTTTGTTAGATGATTTAGGAAATTTTTTTTTGGGCTTTGGCTCATGTAATTCGTGCCGCAGGTGAGTGTGATGAGTTCGTTGAGAAAGTTTCCCCCGAAGAAGAAGACAGAATCGAAGAACGAAGTGAGTGGCAGGAGCCAGCGGACCCCAATGATGGTAGCTGAAGAATTGGGTTTTTACCTTTTGCTCTTTTTGGTTCAGTTTCCAAAGGCGTATTATAATTTTGTTCCTATATGTGCTTGTCCTGTTAAAAATGATAAATTGTCTGTCTATTTGGCCTTAAAATTGTATTGAGTATTATATGATATGTATTATAGGATATTTTGTTGTGAGTTTGTTAGACGGTTTAGGAAATTTGCTTCTGGGCTTTGGCTCATGGCATTCATGCCACAGGTGAGTGTGATGAGTTCATTAAGAAAGTCGCCCTCGAAGAAGAAGACGGAATCGAAGAACGAAGTGAGTGGCAGGAGCCAGCGGACCCCATGATGGTAGTTAAAGAATTGGGTTTTTACCTTTTGCTCTTTTTGGTTCAGTTTCCATGGGCGTATTATAATTTTGTTAAATTTTCTGGTGAAATTGTAATCGTTATGTAGTTATGAACAGTTTAGAACTCTTAATGATGTAATATTTATGATATGTAAATATGAATGAATGGTTAGAATATTCTCTTATCTATATTTATGTATGTCCCGACGTGCCTAAAGGACTGGGCGTCACAAAGAAGTATATCTAAGTTTTCTTTTCCAAGAGTGAACTTATGCACAATTTTAGTAAGGTCTCCAATTTTCTCTTTTAAAGATAGATTTTCATTTTATAAAGTAGTAGCTTGTTTTGACGGAGCAAGCTTTTCTACTTTTAAAGATTCAATTTAAATAGATGAGGAAAAAATCATTCTTTTAAGAATAACATTTTTAGCGCCCATTTTTCTTAACTCATCATGTAAATCTTCAAATGTAACTTGAAGTTCTTCTAAAGAAAAAAAGTCATTGGATACCTCATTGTCTTTCTTAACCATAAGACATAAGTTTGCAACTTCATTCTCATCTTTTTCATCTTCTGAGCTGCTTTCATAACTCTCACCCCATGCAGCCAACATTGCCTTCTTGAATCCCTTTTTGTAGTGCTTTTTGAGTTAGGGACATTTGGCCTTCATGTGCATATGATTTCATCATTCCTGTGGTCACTTTTGAATTTTCTTGATTCTGTTTTAAACTTATTGGGCTCACCTTTGTGCACATCTTTTTTGAAAAACTTTTTTCCTCCTTATTTCTTATTTCTAAGAAACCTCTTCAACTTTCTTTTGATAAGTGCAAGGTCTTCATTTTCATCACTATAGGAGTCTTCATCAGATTCATTCTTGGGGATGAAAGATTTGAAGGCAATCCCTTTCTTCTTTTTGCTGTTATCTTTATCATCCATCACGATGTTCATCTAATGAGTCATGAGTGACCCAAAAAGTTCCTCTAAGCTAAGAGTCGTGAGGTCTTTAGCCTCTTGAATAGTTGTCACCTTCGCTTCCCAACTCTTTGGCATACACCTTAGAATCTTTCTTACCATTTCTGCATTAGTATACACATTACCAAAATATTTTAGTCCATTTATGATATCAGTGAATCTAGTAAATATTTCAGAAATAGTTTCATCATGCTTCATCTTAAATAATTCATATTTATGAACAAACATGCTTATTTTAGATTCTTTGACTTGGTTGGTTTCCTTTTGGGTAACCTCAAGTTTATACCATATCTTTTTGGGAGTGTCACAAGTGGAGATCCTATTGAAATCATTAGGGTCAAGAGAGGAATATAATAGGTTCATGGCCTTATCATTTTTTTGTATCTCTCTTACATCAGCCTCAGTTCATACATTCTCAAGCTTAGGAACAATTGCCCCTCCTACCACTTTGGTAGGTATTCTATGTCAATTTATGATGACCCCTCATAGGTCATAGTCAATAGCTTAGATGTAAATTCCCATCTTAGCTTTCTAATAATTATAATTTGTTCCATTAAATAAGGAAGGTCTATTGATAGACTGGTCTTCTGGTTGAACTGGACCAATACTGGTTTCCATGGATCCCCTTTAAGTCTTTGACTGTTAAGTCATTAAGCAAGAGTTTTTGGTCTGATACCAATTGTTAGTCCTAGGCAGCTCAAGAGGGGGTGAATTAGATTTTAAAATAATAATAACAATTTTAAAAATCATTTCGAAAACCTTTTATTTTCACAATCAAATATAGCAGATAATATATCAACAATAAAATTAAAGAGGTTAAGGAGAGAGATTGGAACCAGACACCGAGATTTATAGTGATTTGGCTTTTTCTAAGTCTACGTTCACTCCTCAAGACTCCCATTTAAGAATTTGCACTAAAATCGAATGCTTCACAGGCGCATTCAAAGCTTTTACAGTTCGAAAAGGTTTCTACAAACAATCCTTTATTTTTCTAAACACTCTTAAGCTATTCTTTAAGAATTTCTCACTCTCTTAAAGAATCATAATACTAACTCACCCTTTGCAATAAATGAGAATTAAATCAAAGATTCACAAACAATCACTCCTTATAATGATTAGAAATAAATGAGAGTGAGGGTACTTGCACGAGATGAGTAAATAGAAATAAATGCTTTAATGAAGAGTTTGATCTTTCAATGCAATCAATATAATAGTGTTTAGAAGTTTTAAACTCTAAAAATTAACTCCATATATAACCCACTGAAGTAAATGACCATTAGTGGGTTGATGGAAGCAATAAATGCACTGGAAAAGTTACCATAGGAGCCAGTGCATATTTTGAAATTCGTTGTAGGTGTCGACACAAAATCCTTTGGTATTAGCCCATTTTGGTCTTGGGTAAACATGTCGACTCAAAGCTTTGTTGGTGTCGACCTTATTTCTGTATTTTTCTCACTCACACAGTAATGTCGACTCATGAAACTTTTGGTGTCGACCTATGCATTACTTTAGTTTTTCAAGTTGAACCTTGGTGTCGACTCTGATGAGAGACTTTAGCTACTGAAAAAATGGTGTTAACACATCTTTACTTTGGTGTCAACCCTTTCAATTAGACTTGGCTACTTGAAAAACTGTGTCAACCCTTCTTTAATTTGGTGTCAACCCTAGAAGTTTGACTTTGCTACTGGAATTTCAGTGTTAGCCCTTCTTCATTTTGTTGTCGACCAAGACTTCTTGTTTCCAAAGGGTGCCTTTGTGTTGACTAAGTGTCCGTAGAATAACTTGAAATTCAGGGGTCGACCCATTGCTCTTTGGTGTTGACATGCTGATTTTATTGGATGGTGTCTACGTTTCAACTCATAAAATTTTGGTGTCGACACAAGTTAAATCTCGTCGAGATAGTGAGGTGTCAACCCATTTGGCATTGGTATCGACTCAACTTAGATCCCAGTTCAATACTAGAAGTGTCAACCCAAATCTATTTGGTGTCGACACACCTGAGTTCCTGAAATGTCTCTAGCAAAGCTATTAAGGTATCGACCCTAAATTTCAAAGGTGTCGACACACTTGAGTTTGGCAAGTGTGCTTTGCCTATAGGTGTCGACCCAAAAACCAATTGGTGTCGACACAAAACGTTCTGTTCAAGAACACTAAGTGTCAACCCATTTAGCTTGATGTATCAGCATAATTGGCAAAGGTGTCTTGTAACACCCCGAACTCCCAGGGACCCGTGAACTAATCCCAAACTGACTCGTATAAGAAATTACCCATGGCAATATTTGTTTTATTAACGGTTTGAACTCAAAATGTTTTTGAAAGAAAATAAAGATTTTCGACAAGAAACCATATCCTCATGCATATCAAATTACAATCAAGCACTTTGGGTTTCCAAGTGTACATTACAACCACAATATCCTTACAGTAATCCATTTCTGTTTATATACAAACATGCTATAAAACAAAAAAAGATCTTTGTTTAAGCCCTTCTCAAAGTGCTTTTCTTGTCTTGGTTTCCCCTCTAGTCCCCAAGACCTGAAATGGTTTGGTGAACATATGTGAGCCGAATCTCGTAGGATATAGATTAACTCACATGTAATGCACAATTTGTGAGGTGTGATGGGTGCAACCGAAGTAAAATACATATTTTTACCAACTCATTATTTCTTCACACACACACACCCACGCACGTCAATTCATTCCCATTTATTCTTTCACAGTATCCATATCATCATTCTATTATTCAATTTATCACAAAAATTGTTATGGACCTGATTTATCACAAAATCGTATCATAATTAATTGATCGCAGTTAATGAACCAATATCGGATACAGCTTATAGAAACCCCTCCCTATTATCCCAATAGGCTACGCGAAGCCATTGGGTAATAGATAGCTCTATATCTCACCATGATACAACACCACATTTTGGGAGCTAACCCGTGGGCATGTGGTCCCCATCTTGTGCAAGCTTTCGGTCTTTCACTACGGACCTGCTAGGCCAACTTAATCCACATTAATCCATATGGATCATTATTTGTTCATTTTTCATAAAAACCCGGGAGTCCAACCCACAACTGGTTTCTCCACCCAAATATTTTCTCATAGTACCTCTTTTCAATTTTTTTTACATCTCAACTTCCCATTTTATATCCAATCAAGTCTTATTTTAGCATTCTATGCTTTCTTTCAATTCAAATGCCATCATAAATTTCAACACATAATTTCTCATAAATCACATTCCATTTATCAACTTCATGAAATGCCATCGCGTAATTAACTCACAAATGACCTTGTCATTTGAAACAAACGAAATGCAGCCATCTTATGCATATACATGTATATACAAGTCAAAATCCACGTTTCTTTTCTAAGGCTCAAAATCTTAATGATAACCATATCACGACGTAACCCATAATTACCCATAATCGTACTCGTTCTTCAAACCACAGTTACATGTCAAAAACTTGTTTTCGCCGCAAATACCTCCAATCGGTATGACACAAGCATCCCAACCCAAGCATAGTAAAGTAGGTACATTCATAGCCCAAGGGTTAGGAAATTTGATGAAAAGGTTCAATATTGATGAAAATATACGTTTTCAAAGTATTTGGCAAAAAATGGGTGAAAAATGGTTAAGAAAATTTGACATACCCTCACTATTTTAATTATAACTTATTCTACAAAATGAGTTTTTTTGTGAGAGTAGTCTTGTTGGAAAGAGGACTTCCGGGGCTTCAATTTGAGTATAAGATCAACCCAATTTGAAGTCAGAATGAGGGAGATATGAAAAAATAAAGTTGGCCCTGCGCAGTCAGTCGACTCGAGCGGACGTCGAGCGCTCGAGCAGACAGGGCTCCGCTCGAGAGCGCTGGTGCCCGAGAAAACCCCAGATTTGCCTCTATTTTGAGTTTCAAGCCCCAATATACATTCTCTTCACAATTATACTTCAAATTTCTATTTTCAAACCCAAATTATTGAATTTGAAGTCTCATAAACCCCTTTTATACCACAAATTTTCAAATACCATGGTTAATCAGTTCTCAAAAACCCCCATTTCATAAAACCCAACTCAACTTAAACACACCTCTCAAGTTCTTCCCATCTCATATGAAATTAACTAGATTTTTACTCATGCTAGTAAAATATCAACTCAAATCATATCAAACATACGAGAGAATCTAGATCCTACCTCGGATTTTCTCAAAACTTGAGATTCCTCCAACTTCTCCCTTCTAGGGTTTGGATCTTGAGTGATCTTGGCTCCTTGATGCTCCATCTTCCACCTCCTTGCTCCAAAAGCTTGATTTTCATCCTTGATCTCTCCCCATCAAGCCTCAAACATCAATTTTTATAGTGGGGGATTAGGGTTTCATGAGTGTGGTGGTCTCTCTCTCTCTAGGGAGAGGAAGAAAAAGCGAAAAAGAGGAGGAAAAAGGGAAATGGGTTTCTCTCTCACGTGTGCTGGAGAGCGCTTTATATATATATATATTTCACAATTTTTCTCTAATATTCTAGAATTGTCCACGCATTTCCCGATAGCCCGCTCGAGCGGACCCCCACCGCTCGAGCGGTGACCCCTGAAGCTAAATTTTGTGAATCTACTTAACTTTCAACTCAAACCTCCAATCTACTCAACTTTTAATATTTAGAATTATTCATTAGCACAGCCATATTAACATCATTCGTTATCATATGTCTCAATTTCACTTTTAGATATCACTAATTCAACCTTTAACGAACAAAAATTTTCTAGCCCTCACGCCCAAATTTATTTTGGTCTCTTCTCTTACTGAAAATATGAAAAACAAAATAAACATGTACCGGGTCATTACAACTTCCCCCCATTTAGGAATTTATCCCCAAAATTCGTCTCCATCCACACCAATCCTTCCTTTAATCTTAATATCTTTTCTCATACTTCACTAGTCGTTCGAACTATGTAGCATCTTAGTCCATAATTCTGATTGTTCCCTCAAAACGGTATGACTCAAGGATGTTAACACACCCCTGTCCCCAAAAATGTCATATTATCATTAGGCTTGACTTCCGAACACCAATATTTCACAAATATTAGAATCATCCATCAATCATCGTTCATCCTGATGTCAACTCTTAACCAAAATCGACCTTTAAAAACTTTAAATCAAAACGAGTCAAGTCACTGCATGACAAAATTTAACATTAGGGCTGAAGTCAACCATTTCAGCACTAGCCACCGACGATCCCTCCATGACCATCATCTTACTCACATACACCTTCCCGAAGAATAAATATTCTCAACCACAACATTATGCGTTACAGGTCTTACCACCGCTAAGATTCTCCCAACTTCCTCAAATCACAGTCTAATTCACAACTATATTCTAATGTAAACCGAGGACTACTCCTCCAACCCAAACACATGTTTCCCAAACCATATTACTACTTGCACTACATCACTCTAGCTCCTCAACCATCGAAACAAAACCAACATTGCCACCTGAACTTTATGAGCCACTAGGATTAAGCATATCACAGGGATCAAACACCTGACAAGCACACACTCACCAATACAAACTGAATCACATATTTCATCATGATGTCACACACATACCCATTAGTCTTTCAAGTCTACCATGCTTCAAATTAAACAATTTGTAATCTCCTACACTTACATTGCCCCCACTCATCATTACTATCATGTACATTTGCATCTTTCTTTCAAATGGTCGAACCACTCTTTGCACTTTAAGAATTCTTGGTAACCCCAAGTCCAACATTGAACATAAATTCAGATTTATAAGAGCTTATCAGAAACACACCACGCTCATATCCCAGCCGCAATGTTCTAACAAATTTCCTACTCTGTTGGGAGCAGGAGGCACAATCATACCCATATAACCCAGAACAAGTTGTATACAACGATTAACGATATACAGTGGATCATTATAGATAGAACTCTATGTTTCAACACTAATTTCTTTATCCACAAGACAAACACTCTTAGTTTACCAACTCAATCTCAGAGAGAACGCAACTCTACGCACTTATATACGTCCAATTCGGCAGTACCCATGCCTTAGGTACACATTTAAGGATTACAACACGAACACCAATCCACTGAGACTTCTATCTTCCCTAAACAACTAGAAACCATGACCCAATCTCAACGTACTCCCAATACCCACCAACACTTAATCTTCACAAATTCATGTATATCTCACCTTGAGGTCGCCTAGCCCGTAGCCACACAACTACCGTTAACCCCAATCATAATACCCAGGTCACCCATTACAATTAAGCTCTTAACTCTCAGACCTCATTCGCACACACAGAAACAATGTCAATCCTCATACCTTGCACCATACCTCCCATAGAACTATAAATTCATCACCCTTCATATTCTGAGACACAATGCTAATATTTCCATCACGCTAAAACCTCACTTCATAAGGTTACACTTGACTAATGTACCTTTCACTAAACAAATCAAAGCCACATCACGGCCTTTAACCCACTGTCCCAGTAACTTAAAGGGAAGGCTTATAGCACCCAAACAAAGGAAATTTACTCCTGAGTTCCTTTATTCAAAGTTATTAATAACTTCCACTATCATGCAAACGCTTCCAGCACTTTCACTTCCCAGGCACGCATCTATTATCGACATCTTAATGCACAATTTCTTGCCTATTGCCTTAGGCCACCCAACCACACGGTACACTATTGAAACATATCACTACACACTTCATTCCCATAAGCAAACAACATAGCCACCTATGAACCTATGGTCGAACAATAACGTTCTCCAAACATATCATACTCAAAATACGCCGTCTCAGAACTAGGCCAACCACACCATTGAACCCTTCTATGTTCTTTTAAAACGTCATATCTCCGACACGTTTCCAAACATGGTCTCCTAATTATGAGGGTAACAACTAAACCATGGTCCGGCATTCTTATAGGAATCACACATAACTAATATTCGAGAATCTCATTATGCAAATAACTCAATCGCTAAACTTCCTTAGGGATCTCACTCAATGAGAACTAAAGCTACCGATACGCCGTACAAATCAATCTACATCTCCAGAAATGCTGCCCAATTGCTCGGCTCACAGGGTAAAGCAAACGGAACCTTCAAGAAACCGTAAGCGAACGAATCCACATTCTTACAACCCTAACGTTTTACCTCTACCAACAACGAACAATCACATCAGTTAACCAATTATGAAACATCTTTCCTCTTAAGAAAACCACGAACTAATGCTAGGCTCTGACTCAGCATCACTACCTCTTAGGGCAATTATTATACACTTGGCTCAAGAGAAGACTAACCACAAGCCTTTATAAAGACATCTGCCATCATTGTACAAACGTTATCAGCCATCATTCACAATGTGTATATCATTCGTCGCACTAGGTCTTGACACTTAGATGTCTACTCAAAAACACTAACTATCGTTCACCCCTTCTCATCCCAATGATACATCGCACGTTCACCAAACCCTCACCGATTAATCACCAAAGACAACATCACATATACTCGCATCACTGTATGACATCTCTTCATAGGGTCGCGTCATGCCACTCAATTCTCAACAGGGAGGTAACAACCAAACGGGTAGGTAAAACCACACCACAATCTCGAACTCACGACTCCGGTACACTCACTAAAAACACAAACATTCAGCCAAAAACACCAGTCTCTTATGTCACCACATAAGTACCACTGGCACATCACTATCCGAACATGATAGTAACCATATGCAACACAAACAAAATGAACCCTGCTTACCAACTATAGACCAAACGGCACCATCCTATCCCTCGCCCCTAAGGGTAAGATAACACAATATATATTCGCATCACTTAAGCACATCTACTTACGGGTCATGTCATACTAACAAGCAAACAAATAGGTAAAACTATGCTACAGTCTTAAGCTCGAAACTCTGGTACATCCATCAAAAATTATAAAACGTTTAACTACAAACACTTATCTATTTTATCACCATACGCAGAACACCGACACACAGCTGCCCAGTCATGAAAGCAACTACATATCACATGAACAAATGATCTTCACTCACCAACTTTAAACCCAAGACACCACCCTATCGCCTGCCCCATAAGGTTAACACAATACCACCACACTCAAACTTTAAGCCGGATATAGACCATTGCCATCGTCCTCTTAAGGGATCTCTTCCTATCAGTACGTAGTCTTAAAATGACCAAGTTGGCCACACCAACAACAGCTATCACCAGTCCAATAAACCTCATACATTCACAACCACATTCTTACCATACACCATACATTCCACATAATCTCCTATTCTTGAAAGTGACAACCCAAGTCACAAAACTCTTTTCGATGAAACTTCCCAAACGACCTCGAATCTTCATTCACCACATCACAATTACCATCGATATACATCTCCTCTTACGTATTCACATATCACTTAACAACTAACCCATCGATAACATCTTCTTCCATATACCCTTTCCACGTACGCTTTTAACTTTTATCAAGAAACACAAATCACCATCACGCCACAAAGAAAATATAAGGGTCATCAATCTGACCTTCAAAATCACAAAATACCACGGTGGTTATTAGCAACACCTCTCAAGGTAAGGGACACTCCAAACCACGTGCCTAAGCACAGACTTTCTAACGTACTTTAAGCCGGAGATTGTTACGCTCCCGTCCACTATGTTCTCGTCCACTATGCTCCCGTCTATACCCAATCTCGGGGTACACGGCTCAAGACATAGCACGGCTCATGGTGTACATAATCCTCAACGCGCCTAAAACCACACTTCATATCAATCCATAAGCAACAACCTCCAAGGGGTTTCAAATAATCTACCATACTTGTTCATCAAACCACTGGTAGCTCAACACATAACGAACAACTAACTACAGTCACCTTCAACTCACATGGATACAACATACTCCGAACAGTCATTGCTCATTTCTCAAGCTTACACCCACCATAATTACTAACCACCGGGTCACACTTGCATAACCTACATCACCATCCAAACCACAACTCACCTTAGCCCCACGAGCATAACTTTTATAACAAGAGCATCATAACACCCCATTGGATTAAAATCAACTTAACCTCCTAGTGCCAAGCTATGTATAACCCAACACCTAGTCACATCACATCAACACATATTCACATACCGAGGGAAAGCCCTAGAGCAACGCAACAATCCGAGCAACTAGTTTAGATTTCTCATAGAAAGAACATCGGCCAAACGTTTTTCTATTTTGAACCCCAAAATAGTTGATCGGACGCCATATGGCATGCCACACCACCCCAAGACTTAACCCTCGATACTCATATAAACACATAACACGCACAACACAATTCAATCGCAAACCCATGCAAGCACACAACTCATGCCGTGTAGTGGTGCTTAACCTTGTCAAACAGGTCACATACTATGGTCATGGTTAGTCCCCATGGCACCTAGGTATTTGAACCTAGAGCTCTGATACCATTCTTTAATGCCCCGAACTCCCAGAGACCCGTGAACTAATCCCAAATCAACTCGTATAAGAAATTACCCATGGCAACATTTGTTTTATTAAGGGTTTGAACTCAGAATGTTTTTGAAAGAAAATAAAGATTTTTGACAAGAAACCATATCCTCATGCATATCAAATTACAATCAAACACTTTGGGTTTCAAAGTGTCCATTATAACCACAATATCCTTACAGTAATCCATTTCTGTTTATATACAAACATGATATAGAACAAAAAAAAAGATCTTTCTTCAAGCCCTTCTCAAAGTGCTTTTCTTGCCTTGGTTTTGCCTTTGGTCCTCAAGATTTGAAATGGTTTGGTGAACATACATGAGCCAAAGCTCGTAGGATATGGATTAACTCACATGTAATGCATGATTTGTGAGGTTTGATGGGTGCAACCGAAATAAAATGCATATTTTTGCTAACTCATTATTTCTTCACCCACACACACCCACACACGTCAATTCATTCCCATTTATTCTTTCACAGTATCCATATCACCATTCCATTATCTGATTTTTTTCCAAAAATCTTGTCACATTTTCTGTACCCAGTTTATCACAAAATTGTATCACAATTAATTTATCATAGTTAATGAACCGATATCGGATGCAACTTATAGAAACCCCTCCCTATTATTCCAATAGGCTATGCAAAGCCACTGGGGAATAGATAGCTCTATATCTCACAACGAAACAACACCACATTTCGGGGGCTAACCCATGGGCATGTGGTTCCAATATTGCGCAAGCTTTCGATCTTTCACCGCGGACCCACCAGGCCAACTTAATCCACATTAATCCACGAGGTTCATTATTTGTTTATTTTTCACAAAAAGCCGCGAGTCCAACCCACAACAGGTTCCTCTCCCAAAATATTTTCTCATAGTACCTCTTTTCAATTTTTTTTTACATCTCAACTTCCCATTTTATTTCCAATCAATTCTTATTTTAGTATTCTATCCTTTCTTTCAATTCAAATGCCATCATAAATTTCAACACATAATTTCTCAAAAATCACATTCCATTTATCAATTTCATGAAATGCTAATGCGTAATTAACTCACACATGACCATGCCATTTGAAACAAACAGAATGCACCCATCATACACATATACATGTATATACAAGTCAAAATTCACGTTTCTTTTCTAAAGCTCAAAATCTTAATGATAACCATATCACGACGTATCCCATAATTACCCATAATCGTACTCGTTCTTCAAACCTCAGTTACATGTCAAAAATTCATTTTCGTTGCAAATACCTCCAATCGATATGATACTAGCATCCCAACCCAAGCATAGTAAAGTAGGTACATTCAGAGCCCAAGGGATAGAAAATTCGATGAAAAGGTTCAATATTGATGAACAGATACCTACGGGCAGTTTCTACAATTATGGAAAGTTAAAGCGGTTTCTGTAATTTTCATAAAATACTGAATTACAGTTCACACCACTAAAGAGCTATAATTGCACTTTGACCTATAACCTCAAGACCTTCTTGCATTGAACTCCTGTTATTAAATGCTTACCATTTCTCCCCACGTTAAGATTTTCAATACCCACTAATTAAATTTAATTACTGATAATTTAATTTAATCGGCATCTTGATATTTTCTTAAACTCTTCCGCTTAACTTATTTGACCGCCAGATAATTAAATCCACCTGCAGAGTTTGGCCCGGTCAAAACTAATAAGCATCCTTAAGGTGGTATCATCAATCCCGATCAATCGGGACATGGATTCCGTCAATAATTAATATTTTTCACATAAATAATACCGCTATCGAACTCACCGAAAATATAGACCCTTATAAGATCGCATCCTCTAATGAATCAAAACAACCAATATTAAATATATGCAAATCAATAATTATTTCAGGATTAAGAGAATAAGCACTATTAATAATAATTTTGGGGTGTGAATTAATTTACATAGTCAGTAGTCAGTACTAAATTAATTAGCACAAATGTCCCATTCAATACACACAAAGTGTACTGGTACAGAGAGTCGAAACAATAGACGATGCTATTATCTGTTCCCCGTAACCAAGACAGGCCTACTAAAACTCTGTGGCACAGTCGTACCGATGGTATGTCGATTTCTATCTAAACTGTGAACATAAAGCTTATATTCTGCAAGAACCTAAAATCTAGTCTTCTATGTGTAAGCCGTACTCTACACACCAGATTAAATACTACACAGAATATCGGACATCCATGCATAACAAATAAATGATATACATACAT
>JAULJZ010197677.1:0-20075 GCA_032270985.1 Heliamphora pulchella
GTGACTCATGTTTACCTCTTTTGATATTAAGATATTTGTGGTTGTTTAAGTTTACTCCTTGTCTATCTCTTGGGTTGCCGGTCTGTGCTGGGATCTTATCACTTTGTGTAGGATTGGTGCCTTGCAGGAGTGGGGTGTTACAGGTGTGCTGTGTTGAGGCAGTGGTTGGTGAGGATGTGAGGTTGGGGTGAGTTGTAGATCTCGTGTCTGTGAGATAGTTGGCCGTTGTTTAGGATGCCAAACCTTGTTTGACTATATCCTAGGAACGGTTTAGCTGACCATCTCTTATGTTTGTGTCGATTACGATCGACATGGTTGTTTTCCTTCGACCTTATGCTGAATTTCGGGGACTATATTCCTTTAAAGGGGGTAGAGTTGTGAGGCCCTAATCCATTTTCTTTTTTTTTTATTTTTCGACGCGCGTTTAGTGTTTTCGTTGCAACTATTTATAAGCTTTTTGATGCATGTTTGGGTCTAGATATGCATGCAGGGTTGGTTCCCGGGGACGTTGGGCGTTGCGGTGTGAATTTTAAAAATTAAAAAAAAAGATATTTTGGAGGCCTATAAATATCTGGAGTTTGATATTTTCAAAAAATATTTTCAAAACTTCTCAGTTATGTTTCCTCCATTTTCTCTCTGCCTTCTGTCTAACTTCTCGGGTGACCGGGGCTCTATTTTCGACGATCTAGCAGTGGATCCTTGTTATTGGCATCGTGGTCTACCCATCTATCCGGACGGAATTTTATTCTTGCAAAGCTCGATTTTGCATGTGGTTCGAGGCATCGAGTTTTCAGCTCACCGAGGCAGGATCTTAGACTCTCATGTCATATAAGGGTGCTATGTGTAATCGTGCGTGTTTTTACCGTCTTGAACTACATGAAAATCGATTTTGTTTAAAGTTGAGTTTTTGGATTTAAAATCTATTTTTTGTTGTTTTTGGTGGATAGAATTGGGTGTCGGGTGTTTCTTTCGAGGTCTTGGTGTTAGGCCTAGGCATGTGTATGTCCAAGGGTGTTGGATGGGAGTTTGGAGGCGTTAATTCGAGGTTTGGAGGTTGAAACCCGTAGCTCAGAATCTGTTTTCGCATAGGGTCAGTCGACTGGACGAGGAGTCCAGTCGACTGGATCATGGTTCGGTTGACTGGATCTTGAGGGTCAGACGACTGAACAGAGTGTTGGGACGTTTTTAACGAGAATCTAGTAGGGTCTTTAGGTCGACTGGAAGTATCCGGAGAAGCCATCCATGAATGATAACAAAGCATGTCTTGCTATACTGTCTACTAAGACGTCGATGCGCGGCAGCAGAAAATCATCTTTTGAGCTGGCCTTGTTGAGATCCCGAAAATCCACACAGACTCGGATACAGCCGTCCCTCTTTAAAATTGGTACAATGTTGGCTACCCATTTTGGATACTCGGTTACCATCAAGAATCCAGCGTTGATCTGTTTGGCAACTTTTTCTTTGATCTTTAAAGCCCATTCTGGCCGGATCTGTCTTAATTTTTGTTTGACCAGTTTGGCATCAGGGTACAAGGGAATATGGTGCTGGACAATATCAGGATCAATTCCAGGCATATCTTCGTAAGACCACACAAATACTTCTTTGAATTCTTTTAATAAAGTTATTAATTGTTCTTGTTCAACTATGGATAAAGAAGAACCAATTTGAATATTTTACGGGTTAATTTCTTTACCTAGATTTATTGACAAAGTTTCTTCAATTATTGGTTGGGCACGCATTTCTTCTTCTCTTTTTATTAAAAGTTTTATTTCTTCGGGATTATCCCCATCGAATTTAAAATCGTCAGAAAGCGTATGAAATAAATCAAACAAAGCAAAGTAACCAGAAATCTCGTTCATTTTATTAAAAACAGAGGGAATTACAAACTCGAGGGAAAAAGCATGGAGAGGAGCACCAACAAATGTGCCCTCGACTACAGACTCCGATTCAAACTTGGCATAGACGACCTGCACATTACAAGATTCGATGGACCAATTCTTCACTTCTTTTGTGGCCGCATTAACGATAAGCTTGGTGCAATCGGTTGGTGTGCCGGAGCTCATCATGAAGCAGCCCTAATCAGTCAACTGTAGCTAAGCCATCTTCTCATTAAACAGTACTCCCAGGTCAGTACCGTCGAGTTTGTCGGCCCAATCTTCTTCCTGAACCTTCTTTTCATCCTTTTCCCCTTTCTCTGTCTCTTCCTCCTTCGTGTCGGACAACTGATGGTTGAAAAAGATCTCTAACCCTGGCAGCTTTTGATTGGTTTCTTCGCCGATCCATGGCTCTAGAAAGCCACAATGTGAAAAATCTTTCCCTTCCTTGATGAAGTACCTATTGAGTGTCCTAGAATAATTGGCCTTTCGTCCCCTTTTAGGCCCTTCCAGATCTTCTTCCGTTGGTTTATACCCAAGACCAAAATGGTGCGAAGTCGGTAATACCTGAATGGGTTCCAGGATTCCCTGCTGCTGGCATCCTAATCCCATGCCCGGGAAGAATGACATTTTCCTCATCATTGTTACAGCCCACGGGCTGACATACCTTTCTTCTTCATTCATCAGCATCTGAACAGCCTGTGCTTCATCAAACCAAAAACCACTGAGCAACACATCATCTTCACTATGCTGAACTTCCAACAGAGTTGTACCCTCTCCTCCTCTAGGGAGGTGAATGCTTTCCTCTCCATAAATGGTTAAAACTGCCTCGTCCTTTATCAGCTTTAGTTTCTGATGGAGAGTCGATGGTACAGCCTGGAAATTTGGGTCGTGCAACTAAGGTCTTCCCAACAACAAGTTGAAAGACGCCGGTACGTCTAGTACAGGAAACTCAGCTTATATTTCTAGAGGTCATACTGAAACGACGAATGACACCAGTCCTAGTACCTCCCTTCTTGTGTTGTCATAGGCTCGCACCCCTTGATTGCAGGGAGTAAACTGGTCTGGCCTCATCCCCAAGCATACGGCTGTTCTTAATGGGCAAACGTTCAAAGCAGACCCATTATCAATGAGGGTTATCGGGACCCATTTTTTTAGGCACTTGATGGTGATGTGTAGCAGCTTGTTGTGACTTTTTTCTTCGGCGGGTAAATCCTTATCAGACAAGGAAATGACTTTTGGTTCAACGGCTAGTAGTATAAGCCCAATAAGCTGCTCGGGGGTTGCATCTATCGGGACACTGGCCTTATTCAACACCTTTAAAATAGCTTTCCTGTGCTTATGTGAAGCCATCAATAAGCCCCAGATACTGATGTTGGCTTGCATCATTTTCAACTGTCTTAATACAGTATCATCCTTCTCCTCTTGCTCTGTCTTTCCCTTTTTCACTTGACTGTCCTTTCTCTAGCTGAGCTGGCTTAAAATGTCGTCCACTTCTAGTTAGGTGTTCCATACCATCTTCAGGATCCCATAATCCCGGCATCACATTATCAGTCTGTCTCACTTCGTTTACGTGCAGAGGGCTTTCAAATGCTCACAAATCATTTAGGTCACTAACGGCTGCCCTTTCCCTTCTTTTCTCGTTATCTTCAATAGCACATGTATTATCAATTTCTTCCCATATGTCCTTTTTGATAAAGTTCGCTTGTTGTTCCTGAATGGCCCAAAAATCAGTCCACTCTCCCCCATCTGATTTCAACACGATTCGTACCAACCAGTAGGACTGCATTTCATCGATGTACACTTTCACCTCAAAAAGTTAGGGAAGGGTGATTCCATCAAGCACATGGCTAAACTCATAAGGTCGACTGGGGTAATCCAATGGCCAGTCATCTTCTTCATTGCGCTCCTCCTCTTGTTGGTGGGTTTGAATTATCGGTTGATACCATTCCCAGGTATTATCATTCCATTCTTCCATCCTATCTCGACTATCTCTAACCATCATGAATGAGCATACTGTCTGATCCTCAGTTATTGAAACATGAGGGTGTGGTAGGTGTACAGAATAGATGTGCTGGCTTGGGCCCTCCAATTCTCCCAAAGATATGTAATTTATCCCAGCTTGCCTGGCATGATTCGGCAAGGGGTTAGTTGTTACGTTCGATTTTGGAGCAGCGGATGGTGGCGGGATCACTCTGTTATCAATGAGATTTTGGATATCATGACGCGGCCTCATGCACTTATCTGTCAAATGCCTAGGACCTTGATGGAAGGCACAGTATTGGGAGGCATTGAATCTCGGTGGCAGGGGATCGGGTACAAGCATGGTGTCTAATGGTTTGATGAGCCCTTTCTCGACGAGTCGATTTAGGGCGGTGGCTAAAGAAATGTTGAGGGGAGTAAACACCCTCCTTGGCCTCTGTTGCTGTTGGTTGTTATTTGACTGTTGGGCATTATTGGACTGCTGGGCAGAAGAGGATGGGTTCAACAGGTTTACCTCATTTGAGAGGGACACGAGGTTAGTAGTAGCGGATTGGTTCTGGTTATTTGTGGGGAAAGTTCTTCTGGGCTTCTAGCTTGGCTCGACTTTTTCAATATCCCCAGACTGGATTACATCTTCTATCTGAACCCCAGCATCAAACAACTGCTCGAATGTAGAGAGTGGCTGCGTGATCAAATAACACTTCAACGGGGACTGCAGGTTCTTCACCACTGTCTTTATTTGTTCTTTCTCAGAGGGCCGATTTTTCATCTTGGCGGGCTTACCCCTCCACCGGGTTAGAAAATCAACAAAAGACTCTCGATTCTCCTGTTGAGTCGTTTCGAGCTCTCGGGTAGTTACGTCCAGTTGGACATTATAACTATACTGACTGATAAAAGTCGTGGCCATATCCTCCCAAGTTCTTGTCTTTGCTATGTCGAGCGAGAGGAACCATTTCTAGGTTGCCCAAGAAAGAGATCGATGAAAGAGCTGAGCCTTCAACTGGTCATCAATTCCCATTGGCGAGTGGGTGCCAACATACATTTGGAGATGAATTCTGGGATCTCCGGTTCTGTTAAACTTCTCTATGTCTAGCATTTTGAACTTTTCCAGAAGTTTAGTATCTTGGAACAAACGTAGCCCTCCCACATCTAGCATATATTCTTCGATCCCTTTAGCCTTTCTAAGGACCTTCTCCATCCTGTCGATCTTCTCAATCAATTTAAATTTTCTAGACTGCGCAGTGTTTTCTTCCTCAAATACTACCTGACGAGGGTTCTGTGGTGGTGTTGGAACAACTTGCGGCCCATCGGGGACCTGATTGTCATCCCAAAGTCTTCTGCGTTCTCATTCGTGTCATCTGGTTGCCCGTTCACAACAGGAATACAGGCTTGAATCGCCTGGATCTGTGCTTGACATTGCACTTGAGCCTGCGTCTATTGCTCTACTGCTCTCTGTATGTTAGTGATTGCCTGCATTAGGGCTGCTAGATTCACCTCATTTTCTGCCATTTCACCTGACTTAGTTAGCTATTTAGACACCCTACAAAGTCTGCCCGATCCTGAGCTCACCCAAACGTGTGTTGACAGAACTTTTCTCGGCCCAATGGTAAACTCACAGAGAACACCTGAATCGTAAAAAGCAGAAAAATCAGCATCAGACACTTCTTCGGTAAATATTTTGATAGCAAATAGTAGATATCTCGGATTCCTAAAATAGCAAATCATGAGCAGATAAACATTGAGACTGAAATAATGCCCCTGTCGGGTTCATGCTGGCGACATAACAGGATATATCGAAAACCAGAATGACGGATAAGAAGGGAAATCCACTAAATTCTAGAGGAAAATCTCATTTAAAATAGGGAAACATACGGCACTTCGGTAGGACAACGGAGCTACGTTGACTAGACTGGTTCGACCTAAAAATTCTATGAAAAAACGGGCAGCACGACGATAGGGAATTAACTCTCATGGGTACGAGAAAGGTTTGAAAGAAACGAGCATATGTCAAGGGGAGTGGAACTAATGACCCGGGAAGATCTCGGGGGAGAGAGAAACTACCCTAGAAGCTTTAAAACGAAATACGGGTATGACCCCAGGAAGAAAACTACGGTAAGAAAAACTGAATATGGTGAAAAATAAAACCCAGGTAAGAACCCGAAGGAAAAGCTAGCCTAAGCAAAGGATAACAGAAAACCCAGGTCAAACTCGGAGAAAGAACTAGCCTAAACTTGATCAAAACAATCAAAATAATATACAAACAAAACATACAATGAAGAAAAACACATAATCCTACTAGGGTCAGCAACACCTAATTGGGGGGGTTCTAAGTTCACTATATGCAAAAGGCTGGTTTTGGTCAATTGAAAATGGTGCCTTCTGAATAGAGCCAGGTATATACCTCCCATGCAGAACATGGTCAAACAGCACGCCTGAACTCTTTTACTACACCTATGATAGCGTACAATCAGCAAGGGTTAACCATCTCCCCAACAATCTCCGAAACGAATTAACGTTCAGGGCATCAGGTAGACCAGGCAGGGGGATTTAAGAATTTTGAAAATGCTTCAAAATATGGGGATTCAAAGATGTTTGAAAATTGCTTTAACATCATGAAAGCCAAAATTTGAAAATTCCCTTTTATTAAAAATAGAGTCGTTACTTAGTTTTTGAGAAAAATTAAAAAAAATAAAAATGGCTTATTGATCTTGAAAACGTTAACTAGAGAAAGAGGGTTCGGGGGCTAAGGTACGAATCGAGGAAGGTGTTAGGCATCTTGTTTGCCCAACCATATGGTTAGCCTCTACTAATCATCATTGGTTCTTTAATAAGATTTCTCAAGTGCATGCAAATAAAGAAAATGAAAGCAAAGAGAGAATATCCAAAATCAAGTATGAAAAATACATAATATATGTACATAGCACTCCAAAATAAAACAAATAAAGAGGTAAAATTTTAAGTCATAAGACATGCAATTTCTAATTAAAAGGATACATGGAATACTCCCACATGCATTATTCATTAAAAAAAAAACCTAATCTATCATAGTTTAAATAAAAGAGTAAAAATATGCTAGAAATTGTTAAAACTACCTAAACATGGGTTGTTCCTAAACATGGTTTCAAATAAAGAAACTAAAATATGGATATCACCAAAATGAACAAGGTTATCATTAAAAAAATAAAAAAAACAAATGCATAAAAGATCCTATGACAAGAAAGTTACAAAAGAAGCTTATACTTAAAAAGAAAAAAATTAGAAAATGCTATAAACAAAAGAACATTATAACTATTCACATTTTATATTTTAGGCAAAGAAAAAGAAAAATAAGAGAAATAAAATGAACAAATGAGTTTCAATTATCAAAAATACTTTTTGTGATTTTTTTTTGGTTTAATAACATGAAAGAAAAATAAGTGTTATAAAAAGAAAACAAAGCCATAGAAAAAGAAGATGAAAATGGTGCTTTATACTAAACACTAATATTAAGAGAAAAGAAATACTAATCAAATTAATACTAAAAGAAAAAAAAAGAATATTATAAGGAAATTTAAAGCAAGTAATGAGAAGAAAATGTTAAAGGAAGAAATCATACTAATATAAAGAGAAGGAAAAGAAAATGGAGAATAAATGTTAGTAAAGGAGCATTAAACTAATATTATAAGAAAAGGAAAAGAAAAAAAATGGTGCATTAAGAGAAAATTAAAACTATATTACAAGGAAAAGGAAAGAAAAAGAAATAAAATGCTACAAAGAAAAATTACACTACTATTAAAGAAAAGAAAAGAAACTAGAACATTATTAAAGGAAAATTAGACGAACTAAAGGAAAACAAAAGCTAGAAAATTAAACTAATGCTAGAAAGATGAAAAAAAAATAAAATAACTAATAAATGAAAATAAAATTACTACACTAAAAGTGGAAGGAATAGAATATACTAATAAATGAAATTGGACTAATATTAAAAAGATAAAGAAATTAATTACAATTATTCAATTTAAATGCGAAATGTAGTATTAATTACTACATTCACGTAAATGTAGATGCATTATTGTAGCAATTAACAACATTATTAAATTGTAAATGTTGAAATATATTAGCACCAATTAATGGATACAAATAGAAATTACAATGTGTTAAGTGTGAGTATGAAGGAATTAACAATTAAAGAAGTAAAGAAAATAACTAAATTATATGAGTAAACAAGATTAATTACATGAATGGAAAGAGTAGGCAATTTGAAATAGAATTTTAACCCGGTCACTGCAAAAGAGAGGAAATGGAGTTAGAATGACCGGGGATCCAAACGAGGTACTTGAATCGTGGAATCCTCAAATTGGGAAATGTGCTTCAATTCTCGGATGGTGATTCCAAGCAAGGGCTTCAAATGTAGGTATTGGGGGTTTGGGACTCGGTATTTCGGCAGGGTTTTGACGTTGAGGCTCGAAAGTGCTCGGCGTCTCGGCAGAGCTTCACTCACTAATCTCACACCCCAAATCTCTCTTGAAAAATGTACCAGGGGTATGGTATTGATAGAGTTCATCAGCCAATGAGATGCTGCCACGTTTAAGGGACACGTCAGGCCATTTGGAGTTGGTAGTCGCCACAATGTAAGTTGGCGGTCGCCATGTTTTTAAAAGGTTCCACAAAGTTCTATGGCTGTCGCCATGATAGGAGTTGGCGGTCGCCACTTTTGGCTAGGGTTTCTACAAAGTTCTATGGCGGTCGGCGTGATGGAAGTTGGCGGTCGCCTTATTTGTGCAGCAAGTTTCGATAGTTCGTCAAATTTTCATTAGTTTGAAGGTTTTGGGTTCAAATACCGAGCTTGGATCACTTCCCGAGGATTGTACCGAGCCACTATTCTACCTATTTTCTTCATCGGATTCACTTAAAATTAGGCGGGGTCAAATTGGGGTGTCTACACCGCCCATTAAATTTAATTACTAACAATTTAATTTAATCAGCATCTTGATAATCCTTAAGCCCTTCCGCTTAACTTATTTAACCGCTAGATAATTAAGTCCACAAGCAGTGTTTGACCCGATCAAAATTTATAAGCATCTTTAAGGGGGTATCGTCAATCTCAATTTATTGGGACGTGAATTCTGCCAATAATTAATATTTGTCATATAAATAATACCGCTATCCAACTCAACGGGAATATAGACCCATATAAGATCGTACCCTCTAATAAATCAAAATAACGAATATTAAATATATATAAATCAATAATTATTTCAAGATTAAGAGGATAAGCACTAGTCATAATAACCTTGGAGTATGAATTAATTTATATAGTCAGTATAAAATTAATTACCTCAAATGTCCCATTCAATATACACAAAATGTACTGGAACAGAGAGTCAGAACAATAGACGACGCTATTATATGTTCCCCATAACCAAGACAGGCCTACTAAAACTCTGTGCCACAGTCGTACTGATAGTATGTTCTTTTCCATCTAAACTGTGAACATAATACTTATATTCTACAAGAACTTAAAATCGAGTCTTCTGTGTGTAAGCTGTACTCTACACACTAGATTAAATATTATACTGAATATTGGACATTCATGCATAACAAATAAGTGATATACATACATTGCTCATAAAGATTCTCATAAAATAAAAAATTAATTTTATTAAAATAAAATTAAATACTAAAAACATAGTTTTCAGTATACCAACCATAACAGTTTTCCCGTCAATCTCTGATCCTAGGATCTCCAGTTCATTCAGATGACTGATCATCTTCAGAACATGATCCCTAGCTAGGGTGCCTTCAACTATGCTTGTATTCATCAAAGATTTCATGGCCACCTGCCAAGTAGCATGATTTTGATCCCTAAATATTTCTTTGAGATTCATAATCATGTCACAGGCACTGAGCATAGACTGGTGTTGATGCTGCAATACATTTGACATAGAAGCCAAAATGTAACAGCGAGCCATCTGATCAGCTTTCTGCCACTTCTGATAAGTCTGGGTTTCCTGTTTGGTCGCCCCCTCATCAGGTGCTAGTGGACAAATATCATATAATACAAAGTTATAGTCCTCGGTAGTTAAGACAATATCTATGTTCCTTTTCCAGTGTACATAGTTTGATCCCGTTAGTTTCTTTTCTTTAAGTATGGTCGCGAGTGGATTGAAATTCATTTTAATCCTAAGAATTATATAATTAAAATAACCGTTAATTATGGCGAGCAAAAACTTTAAATTTATTTTAAAATTGGTTCCCTCTACCATTTAAATTTTTTTTTTCAGTAGCCTGGTACCCTGTGAATAGCATGCCTCAATGGGAAGATGTCTACTATCTATCGTTTGTCTAGATAGGCCATTTTCTATTAATTTTACTATATAAGCAACATACCATGCCAAGAAAAATTAAATAGCTGACATTATTTTTAGTTTAGTAAATAATAGCAGCGACTCAAATGGAGAGGATATTATTATTTACAGTTAAGTGTTGACCACCACCTAATCCTAAATCAATTGCTTTGCAATGAACCCTTAAGATGGAGAAGTGATCTACACTAACAATTATCCAGATTCATCCCTAAAGGAGGTTTGTACCGGTCTGTTCGATGGGGATAAGGCCCTACTACTAACATGCAGAATTAATTACATCATCTACGAACTGGTAATGGAGATCGTAAAATTTATCTGTAAATAAATTTTCTCTCCCACTTAGATTTTTAAAATATTTTTTAGAATTATAAAAATCTATTTAATTAAAATAAATTTATTAATTTTGAAAATCACACGATCCGAAAGATTCTAAAATATATTTCTGTGTACACGATCCAAAAGATTCCGGTTTGAGAAACCATATTTTCATGTTTTAATATGTAACAAATAAAATTACCGATAAATGCACAGTTTTTCCTTGGCTTTGCAGCTAAGGTATTGGATAAAGGCATTTAAATATTTTATTTTTACGTTACACAATTTTTGAAAAATAATAATTTATTAAAATTAAATATTTTTTTATTTAATTAATTCAAAATCTGAAATTAATTGTCACATTTTTTTAAGATATCCAATTTATTAAAAAATCATCTTAAACGTGTTATTTCGAAAAAAAAATAAAATATCTAAAATGTTTCTATTTAATTAAAAAACTTTTAATTAAAAAAACTTAATTTTATTTTTTTTTACAAAATATTAATTAAAATCAAATTTTTTTGAATTAATTAAATTAAATAAAAAATATAAGATAGATATATATCATCCACGCAGTTTAAATAAATACAAATACAAGATATATATATATATATATCCTAATTTTATGATCAAACAGAAACTCTTTTGTGTTTCAGTCTCGTATTCAAAGATTAACTCGTAATCTTTCAATACTTATCAGAATCAGCTTCCGACATCCAAGTTGTGGCAGGATTTCTCGAGTTGCAGTGTTATACAAATACAACACCGACCAGAGCCTTATTAGCAAAAAACAAATAGCCGGCCACCACCATTGCCGAACCACTACTGCCGGCCAGCCACTGCTTGCTACCGCTGCCGCTACTTCCCGCCGCTTTTGCCGCCTCCTCCGTTGCCCGTTTTTGCCCCAGTTTTTTCTGAAAAATAGTTCTAATAATATATTATTTTTCTATTAGGAAAAACTCCTTTAAAAAACCCCAAAAAATAGCCATCGAAAAGCTTGGTTTGTCTCTGGTTGGTTCTGTGGTTGGTTCGTCTCTGGTTTCATACTATTTTTTGCACTACTATGCAGCCACATGTTACCCTGAAGAACACCTTGAAAATAGTTCCGAGAAAGCACAAAAAAGAGCCTCGAAACAGCCCTAGTGCCGCTGCACCACCGTCGCTGCTTGTGCTGATTTTTTGTGCCGCCTTTTGATGCTTTTTCACCATTGTTTTGGACTATTTTTCAGCCCAATTTTACTGCTGTTTTCTTCCCTAAAAGCTACTCAAAACCTGCCCCAAAACCGTTGCAAAAACTTGCCAAAAATAGTCCCAAAAATTGCCCGCTTGCACCGCTATCGGTGGCTATTTTTCCAACCTATTTTTGTTGAATTTTAGGACAGTTTTGCTACAATTTTTATTGCATAGAAGCTATAGAAACTTACCAAAAAAAACCAGTTGCAAAATCGTGAAAAAAACCATCGCGATCCGTGGCCCAAACCACCCGAAACCACCGCTGGTGCAGCCAGTTATGCCGCCGTTTGTTTTTCGTGTTTTTAGACATTCAAACATGTTCTTAAATATTTTAAATAATATTTAAAAACAAATAAAAATCTTTTACATCAAAAATCTATGTTCCGAATGCTCATTATCGATCTAAGCCAAAACTATCACCATCAACCTTCGTGATTAAAAAAATTAAATAATCATCATCCACACATTCAATCAAGCATGAAAATCATGACGATCATAAAATTGGAATTAGAATACCTACAAAACAAAGTCAGCACAGTTCTAAATCTACCCGGTTCCTCGATTAATCGTAAATATAATCAAAACAGCTCTGATACCAATTGTTGGAGGCAAGTTGCCAAGATCATTGATTTGTATACGATTTTTCAAAAAATAAAAACTGGACAGGCAATCGCCCAAATAGGCTCCAGATAAATTTTTTTTGATGTCGAACGATCAAAATAAAAACCCATGCCACCATAGTTAGTTTAGATGAATACCTTTCCATCGTTTCTGTAATCACCAACTTTTTATTCTCCGAGTTGAAGCTCCGAATAGACTTTTTACTGTATTTCTGATGTGATTCCCAAATGTAGTGTGGGCTAGATCCTTCAAGAACTTGTACTGGTAAAACCCGATCAATCTTAGTCTTGAAAGACAACAACCAAATTTGGTTTAGCCTACCCACATATTTATAGGCTACAATAGGGACATGTGGAGTAATTATGACATAGACTTCTAGTGTGACCCAAATACCCTTCCAACGGTTCCTGCAAATATGCAAACCTCTCAGTGGATTCTACAATTATGAAAACTTTACAACAGTTTCAGCAATTTTTATAAAATACTAAATTATAGTTTATACCACTAAAAAAATGTATGTTCACTTCTAGCTATAATCCCAAGACCAATTGCATTGAGCTCCTGCTATTAAATGCTTAACTTATCTCCCCACGTTAAGACTCTCAATACACGCCAATTAAATTTAATTACTAACAATTTAATTTAATCGGTATATTTAAAATTCTTTAAACCCTTTCACTTAACTTATTTGACAGCAGGATAATTAAATCCACCTGTAGAGTTTGGCCCGGTCAAAACTTATAAGCTTTTTTAAGAGGTTATTGCCAATTTCGAACAATCGGGATGTGGATTCCGTCAATAATTAATATTCACCATATAATTAATACCGCTATTCAACTCATCGGGACTATTGACTCATACAAAATCGTACCTTTTAACGAATCAAAATAACAAATATTAAATATACGCAAATAATAATTATTTTAGAATTAAGAGTATAAGCACTCATAATAACCTTGAGTGTGAATTAATTTTTATAGTCAGTATAAAATTAATTATCCCAATATGGTCCTGTTCAATACACACAAAGTGTACTAGCACAGTGATTCGAAACAATAGACGATGCTATTATCAGTTTTCTGTGACCAAGACATGCCTACTAAAACTCTATGCTACCGTCGTACCGATGGCTTGTCCAATTCCATCTAAACTGTGCATAAAAACTTATATTATGTAAGAACCTATAATCTGGTCTTTTGTGTGCAAGTTTACCCTACACACCAGACTAAATACTGTACAGAATAAAAGACATCCATGCATAACATTAAAGAAATAATATTACATTCATTACTTATTAAGATTCTCATAAAATGAAATAAATAAATTTATTTAAAATAAAATTAAATACTAAAACCAACAAAATCTAATGTTTTTAGTATATAACCCTGACAACATCTCCATCAGTAAACGAGTTGGCCAAGCCTCTTGATGTTTCACCAGAAATAGGGCCTGAAGGGAAGATGACTACATACAACTCCGTACACCGTGGAATATGATCTGGCCTCAACCAAACTGCCTCATGATCCTGTGTAGATAATAGAAAGTGAACTGTCGTAAGCCGATCAACGAGACACAATGATGGTCCATGGTAGTCAAAGTCATGGTACCGATCCGCCACCATGAACACTGCTAGGAGATATTTATCCCCATCAGCAAGGAAAGGTACTGTCTCCAAGCTGCCTCATTGGTGCATATAGGGAAGAAAGGGTGATGAACAAGAGCAACAGCACTGTACCTATCTGTGGCCAGTTTCTGCATAAGATTCACCTTTTTCATCAGCCAAATTTGTAAAAAGAGATAAAGAGGTAAGAATTGAGAGAAATCAGTAAAAGGAGAGATATACGAGAACATTAAAAAGTAAAGCAAAAGGAGAGAGGAGCAGTAAAACCCGAGCAAGGGAGAATAAAGGAGCAAGTGCATATTCAGTTCTGTAAGAATGGCTGATAAGCACCATTAGGACAAAATCCTTTCCTGACCACATCTGACCCGCAATGTCAACTAGCAGGGAGCTGACTCATCCATCAGAAGAAACTGGGAGGTAACGGGTAAGTAGGCAGAAATACAGGGCATAACAGCGCCATAATTGAAAGCTAAAATCACTAAGGTCGCCAGTGGGACAAAATCTATCTATAATCCGAGGAATGTCGAGGCAATCATTAGATGTCATGAGAAAAGTCTCCTTCTTGGATAGGTCACAAAGGCGCATCAACTGTTGATGATTAGAGAGAAAGGGAGTCGGCACTGCAACAACTTTTCATGGAACAAGGTCTAGAATGGCAGTGAACTCTTCTATAGTGGGGCATAATTCTTCGAGGCTAAAGAGGAAAACATGGAACTGTGGATCCCATAGCTGTGTAGTGGCTCTCAGTAGTGGCTCGTTGATCTTGATAGCTCTTAGAGAAAATAAAGAGTTGATGCCAAAGAACGCGAAGTTGAGATGCTCAATGGCTGAAAACTCCTCTATCCATACGGAGAGTGAACTATCAAAGGAGGCCATTATGCTGAAAGGGACGAGTAGTCAAGGGCCCCAGTTCACTTTTTATAGGGCATGACGAAGCTAAACACTGGAAGGCTCGAAAAAACTTAAGGTTCTCGCGACCGCAACAAGTCGTACATAGCAGCAAACTGTGCTTTGTTCAACTGTCCTGTTCATTATACTTTCTTGTGACTGCAAGGTCCAAACCTTGCACCCTTAACCTTTGAAGGTTGCCGGTGTACCTTTTTCATACATTTTGTGTACCTTTTCTCCTCTGTTGTCTCTTTTCTAACATTTGTTTGATATTTTGTTATTTTCAGACAAGACGTCCACTTTAAGAATAAAAGTAAATCCTTATAAAATTTAGCCTGTGACTCAAAACTTATATCATGCATTTTACAACTAAGACAATTTAAACAGTAATAATAATAAAGTCTTCATGCAAGCAAGATCATATGGACAGAAAAGTTAAAGGCTCAAAGGCCCAAGTGTATGTAAAGTGGACGGGCTCCCTGGCCCATAAACAAATAAAGCTGGGGCATGCAGGCCTGAAAAGCTAAATGTATCAAACTGTATCAAGAATAGTGGAATAAGTGAAGTCAGTACAAATAAAAGGAGGGAGCGGGAATCTGTCAGCTCTCTCTAATGCCTCTGGCAGACCCAGCGTGGAGGGGGAGGTATAGAAGGCCCTACGTTTGAGGGGCCGACCTTGGTAGAATCAAAGAGCTCGTCCAGGTCATCTCTATTATCGTCATCACTACTGAAAGTAGATACGACCTTGGAACTACTCCGGACAGATGAAGTAGATCCCTGAGTAGACCGAGCCTGAAAGGATGCACAGGACCCACAATCCCGTGCAAGACCTCGAACTGGAGCCTGTGGCTATGGAAAGGAAGACACAAATAAATGTAGGAACAAAACAAAAAATGCAAGATGAAGAATTGAACAGAGAATCAAGAAGTACTCATGATAGCCTCTAGAGAAAAATAAATGCCGACTGCCTGAAGAGAAGCATCCTATTGGCGGACCAGCGCCTTCAGACCAGATACAGGAGTAGCACACAGTCTGTCTATGCTTGGCCAACCTGCAAGAAGGAAATATGATTTGAGTAAACTGAACAAGGAAAGGTAGAAAAGGAAAAGAAAAGACAAGGATAAACCTGAGTGATGTAAACTCTGAAGATTATAACTGGTGGAACTGGGACATAAAGGTTAAAAGGATAGCCTGCTGCAAAGACAGTAACATCCCATGGATCTCTGCACCTGCTGCTCCTCCTGCTTCTCCTGCTCCTGCGCCAACTGCCTCAGCAATCCTGCTCCTGCATCGGCTGCTCTGGTAACCCCTACTCCTACTCCCAACACAGCTGCTACCTCTACTACTCTCGCTTTACTCCTGGCCCTACCCGGTCCAGCCGAAGGAATCCCTGCAGTAACAGGACGAGGACCCATCGGCCCCATCACGTGTCCCCTCACCCAGGTCGCGTAGTCACCTGCAGGCTCCAGCAAAGTAGATGTATGAATGCCAACCACATCTAGCATGATGTCCAAGCCACTCATGATATCTGTCTAATGCATAAGAACAGGAGGAGACACTGGGATCCAGAAGTGATCCAGGCCGAGATACAAGCAGACGACTCTCTCTTCGAGGTATCACTCCCAACAGAAGAGGTCCTCTAATAGAATCTGTAGAACAGAAGTGTCATGGCTGCACATCAGATATGCACTAGCCCTCTCCTCCACCCCCCACCATACATCCCATCGAACCTGTAAAAGAGAAAAAAAATAGCGGAACAACAAAGAAGTTAACAGTAAATAGAGCAGTAAAAAGTAACAAAATAGTGAATAGTATACAGAAAGTAAACAGTGAACAAAACAGAAAGCAGTAAACAGTGATAGAACAGTAGCAGAATAGTGGATAGTGGACAGTGGAAGTGACTAGTGAACAGTGACAAGACAAAAGCAATGGAAGAACAGAAGGGAGAGCCGTGATGAAAGCAGAAAACAGAAGTTATATCTAGACAGGGGTTAGCTGGTCTAAGAAAAGTCTAAATTTGTCGAGGTCCTTTCCCCCAGGCTTCGTTTACTTAAATCCTCTCTCCCACCGAGCAGCACGGGGAATAATTAGAGGATCCTCATGGGAGTTTTCTAGGACTTGCACCCCGAGGAACTCGTATCCCATGTAAAAGAAAGGGTCAGCAAAAGAACAGATAACATATATATGAAAAGGGAAAAAAGTACAGAAGACAGAAATATGGGTATACCTTCTAGATCCTCTAGTACCCCGCAACATTGACCTCTTTAGGGATCCGAGTCACTATCCTCATAGAGCCATAAAGGGTGGCAAGAGTAGCACTTCCCCAATCATATGTGGCAACACGGTCTAAATGATGAAGTGCTCCAAGATAATGCAGATGAATAGTGTTCTCCTTGTTCGAAAATAAAGAAACACCAAAGACGTATAGTAGAAAAGCCCAAGTGACCCACTCATAGTGTCGAGGCTCTATGGAGTGAAAATTATGGAAATGGGTAGAGAACCATGTGTACCTAACACGACCCTGATCCATCTGAACAGGAACAGTGCAAGGAAGTATGTCAAGGCCTCAGTGGAGCGCGAGATGTTTGGGATGAACAGAATGGAATCTCCACTGACTTGAATGTCAGTGGTCATGGAGAAGTCTAGGGGCATCAGAGTGGCCTCAAATGTGAAGTGGAAGGTAGTGGTGGTGTCCCACCACCTCTCAGTCAACGCGGTCAACTGAACTCTGTCGTTGCTAATGTCACTTAACAACGGTATAAAATGGGAGAATTTGGATCCGTCAATGAAAGCACGACTCGGGGGAGGAAGGGCTGCGTACCACTCTAAGACGTCTTTAGAGCCGCCAAAGCCTTTGATGTATAGGCCAACCTGTAAAACCAAAAAGAAGATGATCAACAGATATAGTAGAAGCCGTCAGATCAGATCAAGATATAAAAATAAAGAAGAAGAAGAGATAACTAAATCTTAGTTATATGCGAAGCGTTGTTTAGGTCCATGGTTCGTGAGACAATTCTTAGGTTTTCTAAGCCCTGATGCGCCAGGAAAAATATTGTTTAAAATCTTAGTCATATGCAAAGCGTTGTCTAGGTATTCCTATGTCCAGAAGGTGTCTTAGGTCTATCACGCCCTAGTGAGCTAGGCACCCCAAGCCCTAGTGCGCCAGGAAAACCCTATTTAAAATCCTAGTTATATGCGAAGCGTTGTTTAGGTATTCCTAAGTCCAAAATGTGTCTTAGGTCTATCAAGCCCTAGTAAGCTAAGCACCCCAAGCCCTGGTGTGCCAGGCAAACCCTGTTTAAAATCTTAATCATATGCAAAGTGTTGTCTATGTAGTCCTAAGTGCAAAAGGTGTCATCGATTTATTAAGCCCTAGTGAGCTAGGCACACCAAGCCCTGGTGCACCCGGCAAACGCTGTTTAAAATCAAGTCATATGCGAAGCATTTGTCTAGGTACTCCTAAGTCCAGAAGGTGTCTTAGGTTTATCAAGCCCTAGTGAGCTAGGTAATCCAAGCCTTGGTGCGGTAGGAAAACCCTGTTCAAAATCCTAGTCATATGCGAAGAGTTGTCTAAGTCCTAGGTTCGTGAGACGATCCTTAGTTTTGTTATGCCTTGTTTCTCAGGCACCTAAAGCCTTGCTCCTTAGGAACCCTAAACCTTAGTGTGCTAGGCATCCTATGTCTTAAGCCCTGTTACCCAGGCACCCGTGTTCTCAATCCTAGTATCTGGGTGTTTTGTTCAAAAACTTCAGTTGCTCAGGTGTTTAGTTAGATTCATAGTCCGATGTCCAGGTCTGTGTCTTAGGTTTCTAATTCTGAATATTATATTACGTGGTGTGGTTGAATGTCCATTACAAGTCCCTTTTGTTATTATGTCTTTATTTACATATTGAATATGTTAAAGCATTTTAACTGGGCCAATCTTTTATGTTTTGGGTTCTTTAATCACATACATCATATCACAAGTACTAGGGGATCCTAGACATGCATCTATGTTCAAAAGTGGAACTACAAACATGCTTCAACATTCTGAAGTGAAAAAAAGAAAAAAGGACTTACCGCGTGATTATAGCGAGAGAGATGGGTATGAGGCTCACGGAGGAGGAAGTCAAGAGCGACATCGGCGATTGGAGACTTGTATCTCCTCATCTAGCTCGGTCTCACGCAATGTGGGACTGGCGCATATCGTAAAGGGTTAAAGGGAGCTAGAATTCCCTCGCCAGCATAGAGATCTAAGAAACAAGCTATCTCAGCCTCGGTAGCTGCCTGATCTGCTGCTGCTTGGTCTACTGCTGCCTGCACTGTTGCTGCCGCCCGCGCTAATGCCTCGCGATCCTCAACCGCTCGAAGTAAGGGCCGTTCAGCCTCGGTCGCTAAAATGTCCATCACCCCCATAACAGTGAAGGGATGATGATTGAAAGACCCATCCGCAGGAAGACAAGAGCCCCACCCACATTGGTGTCTAGAAAAGTATTGTCAAATGCAGCGGGTCTCCGCCGTGCCCTGAAGATGTTATCACTATGTGCGTGGCTTCCTATGTGGATGAAATACCCAAAAAACTAAGGAGAAGTTTTGAAACCTTGAGAGAGCTAGAGAGGTTCGAGAGCTAGAGAGAGAGAGTGGAGAATGCGTAGTGATACTGCCTCCCTTAGTCTGGGGGCCTTAATGGCAATTGGATGCTGCGACCGCAACATTCAAAGTTGGCGATCACAAGGTTTATGAAGGGTTTCTTCGCGACCGCAACCTTCATTTGAAAAGATTCTTGTGGCCATCACCTACTCCAAATGTCACATCGTGGTCTCGACCTTCGAACCCTATGATTGCAAGGTTTGGATGTTCCGAGTCTGTCCTTTTTGTCGTGATTACCTTTTATGTGTTAATATTACTCTTAAGGATGTGTTTGGTTGCCAGGATGTGTTTGATTGCCTGTTTTGGGGGTTTTTTTTAAATAGTTTTGAAGTCATTACTCAATTTTTTGGCACCTCGTGGCATTACTTTGGGCATGTCTTGGGCACCTCGTGGCATTGCTTTGGGTATGTCGTAGGCACCTTGGGGCGTTGCTTTGGGGCATGCCGTGGGCACCTTAAGGCATTGCTTTGGGCATGTCTTGGGCACTTCGGGGCATTGCTTTGGGCATGTCTTGGGCATTGTCGTGGGCATTGCCTTGGGCATGTCTTGGGCATGTCCTGGGCA
>JAULJZ010197687.1:0-20075 GCA_032270985.1 Heliamphora pulchella
ATTAGATGAATTTGTGATCCAGTAGATGTAAATCCTGGTTGATGATGCACGTGTGCGTGTGTGGGTGTATGAGGTAGACTGCGAAAGTCGGTATATGAGGTAGGCTACAAAAGCCGGTGTATGAGGTAGGCTGCGAAGCCGGTGAGTGCGCTCTGTCGGTTGAAACGAGGTCCTGACGAGGCACGTGTGTGTGTGTTTCATGGATTGCATGTACTGCATATTGGGACGGATAGATCAATTTTCTTAAAAACTATATTAACGGCCTGCGGAAGTCGTAATACTAGAATCGTTTTCAAGGCTCTAATGAGTCGAAAAATAATTTTTATCCTCGCTTTTCCTTGTATGTGAAAATTATTTTCTGGCTCAGGCGAATCATGATCTAAAACGGTTTTCAAATTGTTTTATTGGCCTGAAAGAAAATCAAAATTGCACTTCGTTTATCGAGCATGTTTAGCTTATACTGTATGTGTTAATTAGAATCTGTTGAGTTTTGGCTCACGGTGTGGGATTTTTCTTTTCTTCGTGTACCGGTCATACTGGTTGATCTGGAGGTGCTGGAGAGGTGGAAGAGCTGTAGTCTTCCTTTTTGTTCTTTCTGTTACATGTATGCTATAACATGTTTTTTGGGCGTTGGAGCCGTGTAATGTTGCCGTTTGGCATTTATATACTATGCATGTATGGTTTATCTTTGAGAGTGTATTCTCGGGTTGAGTTTTATCTGGTTGTTGTGAGTGTTTCGCGTGACCCAGAGTTTGTGGCGTGACAAGACAGGTGGCTTCCAATACTAAGCCTGTGTTTGGGCTAGCTTATTTTTGTGATTTTTTGGCTTAAAAGCCAAAAAAGCAAACTGGTTTGGCTTATTGGATTTTTTCTTACTTTTTTCACACTTTTTCTGTATGATTTGACATCTACTTTTTTACAGAAAAGTCAAAAAGCCTAAAAGCCAATAAAAAAAGCTAAGTCCAAACACAGGCTAAAAATGCTAAAGGTTTTTCTCTCTAGCTATGCTGGGATAGACACTAAGGTAGCTACCTTGTTGGATTAGATTGGTAAGTGGACAACAAAATTTGTAAAGCAGCATTTCTTTGTAGAGGACGTTGAGTAAATCTTGGCCACCCCGCTTTGTGAGATATCAACTATGGACAAGCTGATCTGGCATCTTACCAAAGATGGACTCTACTCAGTACGCTCGGGGGTATGGGTTGCGAAGGACTTCTTATTGAAAAAAGAATCTAGGACAGTAGATGAAGGCTCTAGTGATCATGATGGAAAAAGTTGGTGGCTTAAACTATGGAATCTCTATATACCGGCCAAAGTGAAAATTTTCAATTGGAGAGTATGTTGTGGAGCTCTGCCTTCAACAGAAAGACTAGCACAAAGACACATCTTAGTTCAAGACTGTTGTGCTCGATGTGGGAAATTTTGCGAAACTATTGAGCACGCTCTTATGGCGTGCCCAATGGTAGAAGAAATAAGGAAGGAAGGGCTTCCCACGCATATTCTCGACACTTGTTTGGGGTTTTTTCAGAATTGGGTATGTGAGATGATGTTAATCTTGAACGAGGACACAAGCTGCAAGTTTATGGTTTTGGCTTAGACGATTTGAAGCTGTCAAAATTCTATTATTTTCTCAAGTAAATCAACGTCTCCACAAATGGTTGTGCATAAAGCCTTGGAAATCCTAAGAACTTACCAACAATCCACCTCGAACAAGAAATGTGCAAGTAAAGCATATGAAACTTCATCAGACCAGTCTTTTTAGACCAAACCACCCCTTGGTGTGTTCAAAGTGAATGTAGATGGAGTTTGTGATTCAGAGAAAACGTTGGTTGGCACAGGGGCCATGATTCGAGATTGGAATGGACACTTTGTTGGCGCCTGTGCATTGAGGTTTCTTAGACCGTGGTCAACAAATGTAGCTAAAATTCTGGCCATGCAATGCGGACTAAAACCTGCTCATGAATTTGGCATAGACTCTATAGTAATAGAAGGCGACTTAAGTAACACGATGGCAGCCCTACATAAATTCTCTAAAAACTTGTCCCTGTTAGGTATTATTGTCCTGGAATATAAGCACCAACTGAATTCTTTTGCTTCAGCAAGTTTTGTCTTCATCAAAAGATCACGAAATGTTTGTGCTCATTCTTTTGCAAAGCACGAGCTTCTCGTAGACGAAAATATAGTGTAGTCTAATTCTTTTCCCGAATGGGTTATCCCTATTATTTGTAAGGAAATATTAAATGAATAAAATCGCATCTTCCATTCATCTGGAGAAATTTGTGAGGATTTGCCATCTTGGTTTTTTGCTGACGGTGCCATCATATTGTGGACACTGGATTCCAATGAAGGTTACCAGCTAAACCTCCCAAAGTTCTTCTTCTGGATTGCAACTTTCAACAGATCCGTCCAGAGCTATGCAAAAAATCTTTTAGAAAACCAAATTTAGAATAATTTACATATGGAAAACAAAAGACATTCGACAATTAAACTAACTTTGATAGATTTTATAAATGAGCTCAATTAATGTGACGCTCTTGTGGTGGGTTTTCTTTAGCAATCAAGCATAGATGTGGAAAAAGGATAATTGTGAAATAGAAAATTAAATGTAGAGGCGTAGAAATTGGGAAATCATAATTAAGGAAAATATTTTGTACGTAAATAATCAATCACAGAAACACATAAAATTGTGTTGTGCAAAAAGACCCAAAATAATCATAGACAAACCATAAAGAGATAAACTTCACGTGATTCAACAATTTTTCTATGTCAACGGGTGGTAAAATTCAATATATGGAGAAGGGATTACAAATTACTTGACTCTCATAAATTTTTCTCTCTCAAACAACTTGCACGCACTAATTATCTGAACATACAATCTTATTTATAGGAGAGAAAAAGAAACCTAATCTATTCATACTCGTGTTGGTCGGGTTTAAAACTAAGTAAACTTATGCAAATCTTCATTATTTAGAACTCTTTAAAAAGTCAAATTGACATGGTTAAAATTTAGTAACATGATAGACTAAAATTCTATCCCAACTCAAATAGGATTTGAGCCAAAATTTTCAACAATCTCAGCAAGAATCCATCTCCTGAATAAATCAACATACCAATTCTACCACCAAATGCACTAAAAGTGCTCAAATTTTTTAATCAAACAAATCGACAGATTTGACTCTACCTCCAAATGCGCCATGTGGTGCCAAAAGTACCTGGGGTGACCAAAGTTACAAATCAGACATATTGGCAGATTGATGCTACTTCTAAATGCGTCTTGAGACGCCAAATGCATCAAGAGGTGCCAAATTTTAAAATTAAACAAAATACGAATAGATGCACAAATTACGTCCAGATGAAATGTGAATCGAGCAAAGCGGCTACTCAAATTACCAAATTTAGTCAAGTCCAATCCGTATTAAGACTTGACGAAAATGACAATCTTGTCATTCAAATTGTCAGCATAATCTCCACCAACAAATGCAATTGGATAACCAACATAAAATTCATCTAATGACAAATTTTATCTGAAAACAAACTCCACTTGAAGATCAAATTTCTCATGATGAACAAAATAGATTCCTCCAAATAAACAAAAATAAATTCATTCTAATGAACAAAATAGACAGCACCTGCCACAAAACCTTCAAACCATTGACACTTTTAGAGGGTCTAAATAAACGAATCTTCGAATATAAATCACATATAGAAATAACTAATTTTAACCCAACAAACAAAACCCTCAACAGATCCAATCATCATTTTTTTAAGCTCCACCACAAATAACCACTTTTATGCTCCAATATGACAACAAAATTTTAGAGGCTCAACTGAGAAAATTTGATATCACAATTGAAGCTGGAATGGCTAAAAATAGTAGGAATCACTCTAACCCGATCAAAAAATCATACAAAAATACTAAACAGATTAAAAATGAAGCTGGGCAAATTTAAGTCGATTTAGGATGAATTAGAGTATCAGACTAAGGTGCGAGATTCTAATCTGAGTGGATTGGATATGCACGGATTACAAAGCAAATAATACGCAGAGCTACCATCCTTGCTGGATCAAATTAATAATCAACCAGTGCAAAGTTAGCAAATCTTCAAATATTGTAGGGACTTTATTAGAGTGTGCAAAAGCGTACGAACTCGATTTTTGATGTATAATATATTGTTGAAATCATCTTAACGAGACCAAACCTACTGATATATATTCAAGAGCGATTTTTAATCACTTCAAATTCTAGGTAGAGAGCAAAAAATCAACTTTAACTAAAACTCTGATATCACTTGTATGCAAAAAGGCCCGAAATAATCATAAACAAACCACAAAAAGATAAATTTTACGTGGTTCGGTAATTTGCTTACGTTTACGGGTAACAAAATTCAATATATGAAAAAGTGATTATAAATCACTCGACTCTCATAAATTTTTCTCTCTTTCAAACAACTTGCACATATTAATTATCTGAACATGTAATCTTATTTATAGGAGAGAGAAAAAGAGACATAATCTAATCATACTTGTATCAGTCAAATTCAAAACTAATTAAACTCGTGTAAATTCACATTATTTAGAACTCTTTAAAAAGTCAACTTGACGTGACTAAAATTTAGTAACATTATAAATTAAAAGTTTATCCCAACTGAAATAGGATTAAACCAAAATTTCCAACAAGTTGATCCTAGTTATCCATTTATATTGAAGTTGATAAGTGTTGTAAATTTCAATATAAATGAATAATCAAGATTCAATTTATATAATTAGTTGTCTGGAAAGGCAGTATTATTGCGCAATTAATCCAAATGGAAAACTAATCATTTGGGTAATGTTTTAAATTTTTAGTTTTATCTTTTTGTTTTTAGAAATTCTAAAATTAGAGAAGAAAACATATGACATCATCTAATTTTTTGATAAGTTGGAATTAAATCGCAATAATATTTTTTAGTACAATTTAATATGTTATTTTTTTGCTTGACATAAGGATGGATTAGAATAGGAATAATATGCCTCTTAAATGTTGTTTTTAGTATGCTATTTGCTTACTCTATTAAATTAGTAATATCGAGTAAGCAAAGTTAAACGATATGTAAGCAGATTAAATTAGTAATATCAGATTATTAGAAAAGTAAAACGATATGTAAGGAGATTAAATGTGTAGCTAAGTAAGAGTATAGAAAATGTGATACTATAGGGGATTAAAAAATCTTAGGTTATTTTCTTAATAAAATAGCTAAAAATAATTAGGATAAATACATTGACTTTGCCATAGATTTATACTTGATCCATAAACATTGGTGCGGTTTCAAGAATTACTAGCTTTTTTATGAAGTTTTTAGTCTTTTTATAAATTTATCTATTTTATTAGTTATCGATTGGTTGGATTGATGTTAATTAAAAACACAAAACTATAGATTTTATTCATGTTTGAAAAAATAATAATATTTAAGTTATTTTATGTGCAGAATAGAAATAACGTTAGTCGGTGAATTATTTTAAATCTAGGCAATCATAAGTAATTAAAAAACTAAACCAACCACACAAAAAGAGACTCACAATTTTTTATGTGGAAATTCTAATTCGGATAAAAACTACGAGACTAATCCAAATACAGGTAAATCAAGTACTATATCATTGAACAGTTACAAGACATTTACAGACTCAAATCAAATTCTCAATCTAGATGTCTTAAGCTTCATTTACCGAATCTGCATGTACTATTCTCCGTATTTGATCACCATCACGCTGAATCCTTAATTCTTCTTTAAGTATCGAATTTTCAATACTTTACGTCGACTTGATCCATTTATGGCAACCTTTGGAATCCACCAAAGGTAAACAAAAATGAATTTGTTGTTGTTGAGCCCCGAACACTTGAGAAAATTAATCTTTAATTTATTTTGCCACTTTACAATGCATCTTTATGTAATATTTCTGAACTAGGTATAGCCCCTACTTATAATAGGAGAAGCTAGGAAAACTTTCATAGTTAAAGAAGAAATCTTTGTAGAATTTTAATTAAATTAAAATACTATATTTCGGAATCTAAAATCATAGCTCTCGAGATAACCACCATTCGGGTCAACACAGACCGCTCGAGCAGTCTTCCAAATATAATGCAATGATCATCAGGTCAGTAGCCTAACTCATAGCCAAGCTTTATTCATGAAGCTCATCAAAGCACTTAGGGCTCTGATCGGCAACTAACTTAAAAACTTTTTTTTTTTTTAAACTTTTTGCATTATTAGCCGAAAAGTTAAATTAGATTTAAAGTAAGTTGTTGGGTAACTTAGTTTTTAAGTTAGTTTTTTTGAAATTAGTTATTTGGGTAAAAAGTTAATTTTTTTACTTTTTGTTCAAAGTGAATAATTTTACTTTTCTATATATTTAATATTAACAATTACATGTAATTAATAGTAATAGTAAATAAGTTATAAATAAAGGATATTATTATATTTTAAAAGTGTTAAAAGTTTAAATAAAATATTCTGAGAGTTTGTATTTTAATTTGATTTTTTAACTTTTGAACTTTTGAACTTTTAACCTTTTTATTAAACAAAATTTTTTATTTTTTTAACATTTTCAACCAAAAAGCTAAAAATCTAAAGATGCGAATCATGACCTTAGTCGTCCAAGACACCATATTGCTAGCGTAAAACTTGTCCTGGTTGAAGTACACGAATTCGAAGAGTCCATCTTGTTCCAGGAGTCTTGTTTTATTAGATGACAAATTGTTCACTTACTGTCCAAATAAAATTTTAATCATAATAAAATACAAATTTTAGACTTTTAATACAATTTTAAAACATTAAATACAATTAAATTTGGTTTTATTTAAGAAGTTATCAAATATCATTAAAACTCTAAAAACCCAACAATCTCTCATTTTTTTGACAATTTTATGATAAAACACATATCAAAACTAAACAACCCATAACACTGTGTGGGCAATTGAGTTTGTGTACCTGGTAGCTACAAAACAAATACCACGTGAAAAATTAGTTCGGTATAATAATCAAACAAAAAACAATCAAGATATTTTTCCTCTTAGCATAAGATTCAAAGAAAAAAAATAATCAAAGATGTTTTTTTTCCTCTCCTCTTTAGCAGCATGTCTCTCCTCCTTTTTGTCATGAATTGACCAAAAATAAAAATAAAAAAAATTAAGATCAATAAAATATGGATGAGAAATACCAAACATACTAAAAAGAATTTGCAGCTGACTAAACAGAAAATTAATTTTTATTAAAAAAATTTTAGAGCTAAAAATTAATTATACCAATTTTTTGAATTTCATCAGTATTTATGCATAAATTTTATGAATCAAAATAATGATACAGAAAATATATACGAAACTGTGCACGAATCTAAAATTAAATCCATAACAATTTATTGTAAGATGATAAAGTTCATGAAAATAAACCAAGTGATTGTGTGTGTTCTCAATATTTTTTAATTTCAAGTTCAATTCTCCTCGTTGTAATCGATATTGCTGAATCACATGCTAGAATTCAAACCAAATAGGCTCTCACATGTATATGTGTTGAAGAAAGATGGATGCTCTTTTCTAAAAAGAATTTCTTTTTTTCGCGTTGTTTTTCACTTTCATTGACGGATTTTATACTAATGTGAAAAGTAAAATAAGGTGCGTATATGTAGCCCTTTTTTCAAGCGTTATATTGTAATAATTTTATTTCATTTAACGAGAAAAAGCAATGTAAGATAATACGATGAGGGTGATTGTAAATATTAATATTAATAGAGGGACCCTACTACCATGGTCAATCCAACAAGTGATTTTTAAGAAAATTTGAAAGAGATCCATAGAAAATTTGATCATATTTGCGGAGAATTCATTAATAAAATAAAGTGTTTTCAAATCATACAAGATTTGTAGTCGTGAAGATCACCACTATTAATAAATTGTAACGACTTAAATTTTAAAAAAATACACAAGTTCTTTTTAAATAAAATTCAAGCATCATTTATCATCATATAAATTTAACTCGAAAATCATGATTTCATCCAAACAGCATAATAAAAAAATCTTCTTAGATTTTTTAAAAAATATATATTTTTTAATTTTTCTTAAAAAAACTAGTAAAAAAATATTAGCACTAGGAAAAAGATTAAAAACAACACATCCTAATCTACAAAAACACAAATATAAATCACGTGGCAAGTGCTAGTACTCCAGATTTTCAAGAGACGTCTGAAGAATTTTTAATCAAATTGACACTGGGATGTAAATCAGATTTTCTAACCTAAACAGCCTTAGTTTTTAAAAAATGAGAAACATACTTTCGGGGTTTAGAAATAGAGGGCGCTCTTGAAGTGACCGAAATCTCAGGATACGATGATAGTATATATGAATCGAATAAAATGCGGTGCGGGACAAGATCTACATCATACAAAAAACTACACTACGCCGAATTGTCCGGACAGATGGGGAAAATCGTCTAGGTGGAACTAGGACGAAAAACCCCTAGTCTTCCTTGAACCCTAAATGGTGAGACTCAGTATACACATAAGGTGAAATAGGAATTATACCTGCGTGATTTTTTTTGATTTTTTCATGTTTCAGCACTTGAAAGAATGAAGCTTTAAGATTAACACGATGAACCAACAATCTTGCCTCTACTTTGATTTTCTGTTGTATTCCCGAACACCAAAACAAGAACAAAGTGTGGGTTCTGATTATTCTTGCTCCAAACCTGTTTGGCTACCTTTTCTTCTTCTCTGGTTCTCACGACACGTAGAAACCCAAAGGAGATTGAATGTTATATATCACACGTGTGTCAGTGGCTAGGGTTATAGAAGAATACATATAAGATATAGTAGGGATTTGATGAGTAAATAAGACATATTTTTAATGTAATTAGAAAAATTCACTTCAATTTAGAAACAATTTCTAAAAAATATAAATTACAATTCATACAATATAACGCAAACATTGGTCATTTAGATTCTTATTAAAATAAAAAAATAATTTGTATTAATAAATAAAAATAATATTAAAATATTTAATACATAAAATATAATTTTTAGTATACAATACTAATAGCCCTCTAGGCATTTACCGTCAAGCGCTCTTTGGGACTGCTTGAGCAGTCTTTTTGCTGCAAGATTTCTAAAAAATTCTCACCCGTTTGAACAATTGCCAGATTTACTTTTATGCATATTTTTTAGATAAGAATATAGCTTCCTACAAAGAGGCCTGAAGTGTCCAACTATGCCACAATTATGACACACGTGTACAAATTTATTTCTAAATGAAAGTTTTGGGGCGTTGACTTTAAGCGTAGAATTTTGAACATTGACCTACATGGAATAAGTTTTGGTTGGAAAACTAATTTTTGAATAATATGTGTGAAAGTAATAGATTTAACAAATTTAATCTTACTTGCGGAGTTTGAAGATAAAGCTCCACTAGTATATCTAAGACCACTTCTATTAGAAGAAACTTTTTTTACTTTCAAAATATCATCTAGAACCTTTGAGCATGTATTAAATTACTTGAGAAAAACATTAGAAGTATCAAAATTGCATTCTAATTCAATCACTCTAGTCTCAAAAGATTTATTTGATTCGACATTCTCATGCAAGTTTTCTCAAGATTAACAATTTGATCTTTATAATTTTTGCTTATTCAATCAAATCATTCATCTCTTTTTCTGTTGAAATCAATTTTTCAAATAAGATGACTCTTTGACTTTTTAATTGACTATCCTCTAATTGAGTCTCAGACAAATCTTGCTTCAAATTGTTTTTTTTTTTTAAGCAATTTTTTTGGTAGCCAATTTTAAATTTAATCTTACTAATTTAAAACTTTCTTTGTATAATTTTTCCTATACATGTTGAATGGACTCATAATTTTCTGGTTCACAATCTGATTCATCTTCATGATCAGTTAACACATTTTATGAATTTTCACATATATACTTACAACTAGTACATTTGGATGATTTAATAATCAAGGTTTCTTTCTTGAGAAAATCTATGGCTGACGGTTATCAAGATTTCATTCAAAAAATATTTTTAATATAAAATAAAATATTATAATTTTTTAATCAAAAATATTTTAATATTTTTAATCAAAAAATGTATCAATTATTTTTTAAAGAAAAACATGAGTGAGCTTTTACTTTGATACCAATTAAAAAAATAATCATATTTAAATTATTTTACGTGCAGCATAACGGGAATAATGTTAGTCAGTGAATTATTTTAAATCTAGCCAATCGCAAACAATTATAAAATTAAACCAATCGCACAAAAAAGAGACTTGCATTTTTTAAGTAAAAAACTCCAACTCGGGTAAGAATTACGGGACTAATCCAAGTTCAGGTAAATTAAGTATTATATCACTTAACAATTACAAGACACTTACAGACTCCAGTTGAATTCTCAACCTAAACATCTTAAATTTCGCTTGTCGAATCCACGTGCACTATTCCCTGTAATAGTTCACCACTATATCGAATTCTTAGTACTTTTTTAAGTATCGAATCTTCAATACTTTATGCTGACGGAATCTACCGATGGCAACCTTAGGAATATACCAAAGGTAAACAAGAATGAACTTGTTAATATTGAGCCCCGAATACTTGAGAAAATTGATCTTTAATTTATTTTGCCTCTTTACAATGTATGTCTCTATAATGCTTTTGAACTCAGTATAGCCCCTATTTATAATAAGAGAAGCCAAGAAAACATTCGTGATTAAAGAAGAACTCTTTGCAGAATTTTAATTAAATTAAAATACTATTTTCCAAAATTCAAAATCCAAAATCATAGCTCATAAGATAATCACCATTCAAGCCAACATAGACCGCTCTAGTGGTCTTCCGAATATAATGCAAGATGCATCGGGTTTGTAGGCTAATGTTGGGATGCGTGGAGCCTAATAAGTATCAAGGCACAGAATTTCAAAAGCCGGCGCTCAAGGGATGCTCAAACGTTAGTTCTCCAGAATGGAGAACTCAAGGGGTGCTCAAGGGGTGCTCAAGCGCCAAACCAGCCCCAAGTTCCAGTGGAGGGCGATTACGAGGCGCTCGATAAGCGCTCGAGCACCGCCGCCGCGACTTGTTTTATTATTAGGGTTTCTAATATCGTTTTTGGTAGGATTTAGTGTCAGAATTTGTTTTAGAGATGTGTATAAGGCAGGAAAATAAGCCTAAGACTCTTGTAACTCATTTATTTTATCATCATAGTGAAAATTCGCAGCACCCGTGGACATATGCACAGTTGTCGAACCGCATAAACTTTGTGTTTCTTATATGTGTGATTGTTTTCTTGTTCATATTCTTTGTTCGTATTCGTGATTACTTATCTCAACGTCCTGTCGGGGGTTTATTAACTAAAACCCCAACAACTGGTATCAAAGCTTGGTTCGTTGAGTGAAAGCGGTGGCGACAGAAGACAGGAAGGTCAAGATTGAGAAGTTCACCGATACAGACGTTGGATTCTAGAAGATGCAGATTGAAGTCTATTTGTACCAGAAAAATCTATACCTATTCCTCCGGGGTGAGAAGCCAAAAGGCACGAAGGAGGAAGATTAGGCACTCCTTGACAAACAGGCCTCAGAGGTTATCAAATTAACCATATCGCGAAACATTGCCTTTAACATCGCGAAGGAGAAGATGACAGTGGGTTTGAAGGCGAATTTGACCGACATGTACGAAAAGCCAACTATAGTCAACAAGATTTATCTGATGCAAAGATTGTTTAACCTGAAGAAAGCAGAAGGTGGGTCAGTTGCAGAACAACACGGTAACGACTCAGTTAAGTTGTGTCTATTGAGTTTGACGATGAGGTATGAGCGTTGATTCTCCTGTCCTGTTTGCCCGAGAGTTAGAATAACACTGTTACAGCCGTGATTAACTCATCGGTGAAGTCAAAATTGAGGTTTGAAGATGTTCGAGACCTGATTCTCAGTGAAGAAATCCAGAGACGAGAAATAGGTGAATCATTGGGATGAGCTTTGAGTACAGAGATGAGGGAAAGAACAATAGACAGAAACTCTGATCGTTGAAGGTCAAAATCTAAGAAGAGAAGTAATTTTAAAGGGGGTGTCACCTATTGGAACTGTGGAAACAAGGGGCATATTAGAAAAGATTGTAAAGCACCAAAGAAAAGCAAGAATCGTTAGAATTCTATGAATGCCACAGCAGCATAAGAAATTCAAAATGCCTTAATTTGCAGTATTGACAGTCCTATGGAGTCATGAATTTTAAAATTTGGCACGTTATTCCACTCTACGTCACATCGGGAAATCATGAAAAACTACGTTAGCGGTGATTTTAGTAAGGTTTTTCTAGCTGAAGATGAACCTTTAAGATTGTGGGTAAAGGGGATGTCTGGATTAGTTTGTCAAATGGCTCTGTGTGGAAGCTGCTGAATGTCAGACATGTACCTGGTTTGAAGAGGAATATGATTTCTATGGAGCAACTGGATGACAAAGGTCACGTGGTCAATTTCATCAGTAGACTGTGAAAGATCACGAAGGGATCACTTGTGATTGCTCGAAAAAAGAAAGAAGGTACTTTGTACATGACAACAAACAATAGAAGTCTCATATCTATTGTTGATACTAAAATTATTTTGGATTTCTAGCACAAAAGGCTGGGACACATGAACGAGAAAGGGATGAAGACAATCTTGTCAGGAGGAAAGTAATCGGGGCTAAAATCTATTGATTTGAATGTGTGTGAAGAATGTATCTTTGTGAAACAGAAGAGGGTCAGTTTTTCTAGCCGGCAGAACTTTGAAAGCAGAGAAATTGGAGCTTGTTCATATAGATATATGAGGGCCTACCCTAGTTTTATCACTTGGGGGTTCATCTTATTTCGTCACTTTCATTGACAACTCGATGAGAAAGGTATGAGTTTATTTTTTGAAAAATAAATCTGATGTCTTTGCCACTTTCAAGAGGTGGAAAGCTTTGGTAGAGAATGAAACAGGTTTGAAAGTCAAGTGCTTGAGATCAGACCATAACGAGGAGTATATTGATACTGGGTTCAAAAAGTTCTGTGCTTTGAACGGATCAAGATGGAGAAGACTCATCCAAGAATACCTCAGATCAATGGGGTTGCTGAATGGATGAATAGAACATTAACTGAACATGCTAGAAGTATAAGGATACACTCCGATTTTCCACATCTGTTCTGGGCTGATGCAGTTAGCACTATAGCTTATTTCGTGAATTGTGGTCCATCTATCCCTTTAGAGGAAAAGATATTTGAAAAGGCTTGGAGTGGTAAGGAGGTAAACTTATCATTCTTAAAAGTTTTTGGGTATGTTTCCTATGTTCATGTCGATGCTGGTGATAGGAATAAACTATAACCTAAGTCTATCAAATGTACTTTTATTGAATATGGAACATATGAGTTTGGTTATCAGTTATGGGATGATCAGAGTTAAAAAATCATTCATAGCAGAGATGTTGTATTCAATGAAAAGGTCATGTATAAGGATATGACTGTGATTTTTGATGTTTTCTTACAGATTCTGAACAAGTAGAGCTAGAGAAAATTTCTGAAAAGGATATGAATAGCAAGGTGCAAAATAACCTTGAAAATATAGTTCAGCAAGAAGAACCAAATACTCCTGTGATGAAGTTGAGACGGTTTACTAGAGTCCCTAGACCTACATAATGGTATTCTCCATCATTATACTATTTGTTGCTATCTAATGTGGGTGAACCAGAAAGTTATGACGAAACATTGTAAGTTGATGATTTTATTAAGTAGGAGTTAGCTATGCAGGATGAGATGGATTCTCTCATGAAAAGCTAGACTTGGGAATTAGCTGCACAACCACAAGGAAAGAAGGCTTTGCATAACAAGTGGGTTTATTGGATCAAGAAAAAACATGACGGCAGCAAGCGATACAAAGCCAGGTTAGTTGTGAAGGGGTTTCAATAGAAAGAAAGTGTCGACTACACATACATATTTTCTCTAGTTGTGAAGTTGACGATAGTCAGAATTGTGTTAGGAATTGTGGTAGCTGAAGATTTGTATCTTGAGCAGATGGATGTGAAGACAACATTCCTCCATGGTGATTTGGAGGAGGATATTTACATAAAGCAACCGCAGGGATTTACAGCACGTGAAAAGGAGGAGATGGTATGCAAGCTCAAGAATGACTTTGTCAGATGCCAGGCAGATCATTGTTGCTATTTCAAGAGGTTTGATGACAGTTATATTATATTAATTTTGTATATAGACGATATGCTTATTGCCAAATCAAGCACGCAGAAGATAAATGATCTGAAGAGTCAGCTATCAAAATAGTTTGAAATGAATGATTTGGGCACTGCAAAAAAATTTCTTGGGATGAGGATTAAGAGGGATAGAGTTGTAAGAACTTTGATGTTATCACATGGAGAATATGCGAAGAAGGTTCTGAACAGATTCGGCATGCAGAATGTAAGACCTGTGAGTATACCATTGGCTAGTCATTTTTGACTTGCTACGAATCAGCCACCTAAGGTCGAGGAGGAGCAGGAGTACATGAAACTAGTTCCATACACCTCACCTGTCGAAAATCTAATGTATGCTATGGTTTGTACTAGGTCGGATATATCACATGCAGTGGGAGTCGTCAGCAGGTACATGAGCAATCTTAGAAAGCAGCATTGGAAAACAGTGAAATGGATTCATAGATATCTAAAAGGTACCATAGATGTGGCTTTGTGTTTTAGACGAAGTCCAATGGATTTACACAGTTACATGGATGTGGGGTTGGGTGGTGACAGAGATCACTGAAAGAGTACAATTGGGAATGTTTTTACCTTAGGTGGTATGACAGTCAGTTGGGTATAAGAGGTTCCAGAAGATAGTAGCACTATAATGAAAGCCGAGCATGTCGTCGTTACTGAAGCCAATAAGGAGATGACTTGGTTACAGTATTTTCTAAATGAATTGGGTAAGAAGAAGAAGGGCAATGTTCTATTCAGTGATAGTCAGAGTGCCATTCATCTTGCGAAGAACTTGGTGTTTCATTCTAAGACGAAGCACATTAAATTGAGGTATCAATTCATTCGCTCGCTTTTGGACGAATGGGTGTTATCTCTAGAAATGATCCGTGTTAGTGAGAATCTGGCTGACATGTTAACAAATACAGTTACCATTGAGAAACTGAAGCTATGCTCGACTTCAGTTGGTCTTTTAGCTTGAAGACAAGGTTGGATGCTACTAGGTTGATTTGCTATGTGACTGTGAAGTTTTTCTAATAACAGCATTGGGTTAGTGGCTGGATTAGTCTCCAAGTGGGAGATTGTTGGGATGTGTGGAGCGTAATAAGCACTAGAGCACAGAATTCCAAAAGCCGGCGCTTAAGGGGCGCTCAAGTGCCGATACTCTAGAATGGAGCACTTAAGGGGTGCTCAAGGGGCACTCAAGCACCGGTACTCTAAAATGGAGAGCTCAAGGGGCGCTCAAGTGCCAGACCAGCCCCAGGTTCCAGTAGAGGGCTCTTGACTAGCGTTTGAGCATTGCCTCCGTGACTTGTTTTATTATTAGGGTTTCAAATATCGTTTTTGGTAGGATTCTTTATCAGTGTTGGTTTTAGAGACTTATATAAGGCATGAAAAAAAGGCTAAGACTCTTGTAACTCATTTTTTTGATCATCATAGTGAAAATCCGTAGCACTTGTGGACATAGGCACAGTTGCTGAATCACGTAAACTTTGTGTTTCTTATTTATGTGATTGTTTTCTCGTTCCTATTTCTTATTCGTGTTCGTGATTGCTTATCTTGATGTCTTATCGGGAGTTTGTTGACTTAAACCCCAGCAGCTAACACAACCAAGCTTTATTTATGAAGCTGATCAAAGCATTTAGTCTAAGACACCATATTGCTAGCAGAAAACTTGTCTTGGTTGAAGTATATGAATTCCAGGAGTCCATCATTGTTCCAAGATTCATGTTTTATTAGATGAAAAATTGTTCACTTCATACCCCGAGGGTGGAGCACAGTTTGTCCTAGGATGAGCCTCTAAGGTCCTAACGAACCACATTAGGGGTTTGTGTAACGCCTCGATTTTCAAACTATAAAACTCCACGGAAATCGAAACAAAAATGAGATTTTATTTGTAAAATAATTAACAAAATATGCCATTTTAATTCAAAAAGGGTACCCTCAAGCTTTTCCAATCAAAAACCTCATTTCGAAACGAAACCCAACTTTTTCACACAGCGGCTGTTCGCTCGAGCGGACTCTCCACTGCTCGAGCGGTGAGACACCTGAGAGATTTTCAAGCCAAAAATAAGGAAATCTTTCTACGTCTAAAAAACATACCTAAAAATCTCATTTTTGAAGTAGGGTTCGAACAAACAATATATTTGGGACCAGAAAAAATGTTTATGTGATAAAGAAATCACTCTTTCGACTTGAAATGAATATAATAAAGCATCGAAACCCATAGGCAAACATCCAAACATATGGAAATGGAAATCAACAACGAACCTAAGGTTCCTCTTATGGATCATACAACATGCATGCATTAAAATAAATGCCCCAAGGCTTACAGTATAAGTTTTTTATTCCTAAAATGTCATACATACCAAAACATTGTTTAAACAAAAAGGAAAACTAAGAAAAGTCTTCCGCTACCTCCGGCTTCTCTGGATCAACCCACGTGATCCAAACTACTTGAAAAAAGTTTTTAAATCCTATAACGTGAGCCGAAACCCAATAAGAACAAAGTATAATGAAGTAAAACAGGATATGCAATCACGTAGTATAGAATTGATTTGACTTTACAAGCCTCAAAATAATTTTTCATCCTCAAAACCACACATTTTCATATAATGCAAATAGCGTCCAACAGTTTAAGAGAAACATTAATAAAACGTTATTTTCCATTCGATTTCCACAACTGACAATGATTCTGATGTACTGACTCTGTCACACCGGCGATAAAGATAACAACTATAGACTCTCGTCGACTACCCTAGCTCCGGGGGAACGAATGACCCGTTAGGTAATAACAATTTCTATACAGAGTTATAATAGCACGCCTCCCAATGGGACAACCACTTCATTTATGGGGATTCATTCGAAGGAGCGAAGCACCTACATGTGCAAAGTTTTTGGACTTTTATCGAGGAGTAATCGCAGCCCAAATACACACGCATTATTACGGCACATCTACTGAATCATTAAAAACACGTAGCTCGACTGTGAAAACGTTTAAAGCTATACATTACTCATGCACAAAATGTCCGACAGCCTTCTGCCATATCGTCTATAACCAAAGAAGAACGACCAACACATTTCAATGTTTCACCATTTCAACCGAAACATTTAACCAAACTTCCTAAACATGGTTTTCATAACTTTTACATAACTTTCTCCATTTTTAAAACCCACCTTTTTTAAAACCACAGACACCCACACGTCCACCAACTTTATAATAAACCATGACAAATGAAAAACATGCTTTTTGTCCGATCAAACACGGTTTAAACACAAAATTCAAACACGGTTTAAACACGCACATCCTCACAAAGGTGATGTACCCTCATTCCCATGGCTCTTAGGTATTCGAATCCAGAGCTCTGATACCAAGTTGTCACGTCCCAAACTCCAGGGTCACGCGAAAGCCCACTATAACACCGTTTATGAAAATAAAATTTGCAGTTGGAAAATCATCAACTAAAAAATATACAACATTTGGATAAAAAATTTTTAAAGTTCAACTCTCATAAACAGTAAACATGCATTCCCATACATGAATAAGTATATCGCCTTAAGGCGTACAAAACTCGCCTTTTGAAACAGGCATCACATGTAATTTACATGTCACAAAAACAGAAAAACTATAGCAAGTCTTCCATCACCACTGCTTCTAGGTCAACTCCGCATGTTTACCTAAAAATGATTTTACAGCAAAATCACACACCGTGAGCCGAAGCCCAATAGAAATAGACTACATAAAGCTGTATATCATGTTATGCAATCATAATCACATAAGCTCAACCACAGGAGCTAAAAGGTTTTCCTCTAAAAAATTATCAGTTTTTTCATCTTTGAAACTATGCATATCATCCTGACAGATATCATGCCGCAGTTATGGGAAAGCAGTAATAAAATAGTATCCTCTACTCGAACCACATAGCCAAGGAGAAAGAGATAAAATGTAATCCTATGTACCAACTCTGCCACATAGACAAAGGTAACAACTATAGACTCCTGCCCATTACCCTAGTCACCATTTAAGCCCTGTTCGGTAATGACAAGTTCTATACGGAGTTACGACAACGACGCCATTAACGGAGGCAACCGGCTTAATTTACAGGATCAACCTAAAGGTCCAAAGCACCTGCTGCTTAATTTACGGGCCCAAAACCTGAGGGTCTAAAGCACCCACACAACGCCATTCACGGAGGCAACCGGCTTAATTTATAGGGATTAACCCAAAGGTACAAAGCACCTACGTTGCGCATGTTTCTGGACTTCCACCGAGGAGCAATGTAAGCCCAACTCAACAAACCCACTGCCACAGTACATCTATGGAAAACCATTTCAAAATCCATAAAATAATTTATACAACACATGTATAAAACGAGATCCAATCCATCAACCATGGAGATCAAACAAAACATGTAAGAACATACTTTCATCAAAACGTTTTAAAAGATGAGACTCAACCTCACAAGTTAGCTCCAAACCTTCAATAAAACACGTTTTTTGCAAAAATTAAACCTTTTTTTTTCAAAAGGAACCCAACCATTCACCAAAAATGATCACCAAACCACCCAAACCACAACCCATACCTCAGTTGACTGGTTCCACTCACACAGTCAACTGGAAACTAGCTGGAAAACAAGTAAAGTCCAACAGAAGAAATCCAGTCGACTGACCCACTGGTCCAGTCGATTGGGCACAAAATAGAAGGACTCCAGTCGACTGACCCTGGTCCAGTCGATTGGGAAGCCCAAATCAAGATCCAGTCGACTGATCACCATGATCCAGTCGACTGGGCAACCCAAAAAAAAATAATTTTTGCTACGATTTTGCCCTCCATTCCTCAAATCAAGCCTCCAAACATCCCTATAACACTCTCGGACACTCACAAGTTCAAACCCCACACCAAAATCTCGAAAGAAAACTCTCGAAACACACATTCATCCACCAAAATGATGAAAAACGATTTTTAAACCAAAAATTCGATTTAAACATAAATCATTTTCATGCATTTTTAAATGGTAGGTATGCATAAGATTACACGTAACACTCTTTAACAACTTAACAGTCTAGGATCCTACCTTGGTGAGTTGAAAACTCGACGTCTCGATCCACGTGTAAAATCGAGTTTTGCTTGAATAAAATTCTAATTGGATGGATGCGTAGACCACGATGCCAACAATAAAGATCGGCAGTTGGATCGTTAAAAACCAAGCCATAGGCCCCCGAGAAGTTAGAGAGAAGGTACACAGAAAAGGAAGGAAACTTAGGGAGTAAATTTTGAAAATATCTTTTTAAAAATATTTAACTCCAGATATTTATAGGTCTCCAAAATATATATTTTTTAAAATTTTTAAAATTCGAACCGTAACTTCTAGCAACCCCGGGAACTAACTCAGCGTGGATATTTAAACTCAAACATGCATCAAAACATATATAAACATGAATGAACATGTCAAATATATATATAACTAAAAAAGAAACAGAACAGGGTCTCACAACACATGTGACGGGTCAGGCTTGTACTTTCAAAGTATAAAAATATGAAGTATGTTGTGCACAGATGCCAACTGAGGAGATAAAGCCAGACGGTATGTGTAGACACCCCAATTTGACTCCGCCTAATCTTAGGTGAATCCGATAATAAAAACAGGTTGAATGGTGCCTCAGTACGATCATCGGAAAATGATCCAAGCTCGGTATTTGAACTCAAAATCTTCAAACCAATGAAATTTTATCGAACCATCGAACCTTGTATTAGGGTTAGTATACTGAAAACCATGTTTTTAGTATTTAATTTATTTTTAATAAAATTAATTTTTTATTTTATGAGAATCTTTATGAGCAATATATGTATATCATTTATTTGTTATGCATGGATATT